>JBCJKH010056918.1:32300-43316 GCA_039877255.1 Loriculus beryllinus | reverse complement strand
ATGGAAGATAATTACTTTCTCAAGAGATGAAATTTCTTACCCTTTAAACAAATCCTTATCCTAAGAGAGACGTAGCAAAGAACAGATTTTTTTCTGCCAAAAAAACTACTTCTGCCAAAAAAATACTACTCTTATGCTTCCCACCACCCCAAGCACCATCACTCTTATATTCCTGAAGGCTAATATTACAGATACCCTAGAACAGAAACTCGCATCTAAGAACAAGTGCTAATGTCAGTTATTTTGCTTTGAATCAGACTATATGTGCCACTGAAGTCCTGAATGACAAGCTTAATTTCGCATCAGTATGCCCCTGTCTTGCTAGAACAAAGCACTAGATAGAAGCGTTATTCACTTCTGTTACTCAGTCTATTCCCTGATGAAAGGAAGAAAATACCCAACAGATACAATTCTGACTTTTCTCCTGTTTGAAACACATGCCTTCTAAATTCAGCTCAAACTCCATGGTTTCAAAACAACAAACCCAAAATGTTTCCATGGGCAAGGCAGCACAGGCAGCCCCAGTGCAGGTTTCATAAGATTCTCACCAAAATGGCTTGACAAGGTCCCAGTGGGAAGATCTCTCAGTCTCTGCCTTAAGCTTTTGGTCTTTTCCTTAGGTTATCAAAAGACAACCAATTGTGATGGTGGGTTTTCTGCTGGAAGATCACTTCGTGCTGGACTGAGACCACCAACTCTTTCCACATAGGTCAGAAAATGAGATGGTAACAGTTTTTTGCGGTTGCCAACTTAAACTGTATTTGAGCTACAGACCTATATGTGAAAGGCTCTGTAACAAATTACCAATCTCCTGAGCCATCCAGTTAACAATCTGCATGGTTTTCTTTTTAAATTTAGTTATACTTAGGTTCTTAAATTCTCCGAAACTGTAGAAAGTAAAGCATCAGAACAATGAAGATTCTTGATTACAGGTCATTTGCTTCCTGTGTGCCTCTTAGCAATAAACCAAAGAGTACTAGTGCAGGCAGAACATTTACATAACATTACATTCTATTTTAAAACAAAGTGTGTCGAAGTAGTAACAAGCACTTTATATGTCTACATTATGTTTTGCTCCACTATTACATGAGCCTTGACAAAGCCGCCACAATTTTTCTGACTTTTCCCCTCAGTGCTGAGGCTTCTGTTCCATTTCTAAGACCAGGAGCAAATTAGAAACAATATCCATAGAATTATTTTAATAAAGCAAAACTTCCTTGCATTCTGAAGGGGGCCTATAGGGATGCTGGGGAGGGATTCTTCATTAGGGACTGTAGTGACAGGACAAGGGGTAATGAGTTAAAACTTAAACAGGGGAGGTTTAGACTGGATATAAGGAAGAAATCCTTTACTGTGAGGGTGGTGAGGCACTGGAATGGGTTGCCCAAGGAAGTTGTGAATGCTCCATCCCTGGCTGCGTTCAAGGCTGGGTTGGATGAAGCCTTGGGTGCCATGGTTTAGTGCGGGGTGTCCCTGCCCATGGCAGGGGGTTGGAACTGGATGATCTTAAAGTCCTTTCCAACCCTAATAATTCTATGATTCTATGATTCTTCAAAAAGTGAAGTTGTTATCTAATCCTGCTTTTCTCAAATCTGAGACAGATTTCATTTAGGACTTTCTGAGTCTTCTTTCTTGACCTGTGAATTGCAGGATAACGGTCATGGAGCACTTAGGCTGGCATAATGTCTTCAGACTCTTTAAATCCTCAGATTCCTCTGCAAAGACGAGCTCAAGAGATCAAGAGAAGCTTGGGGTTTGTGGTTTTGGGTCTTGTGGTTTTCTGAGTTTGGGGATTTTTGTGGGTTGCAAGGTTTTTTGAGTAGCACAGAGCTGTGAATGGTCAGAGGGACTGTGGTCACTCATTCTCTGTACTGTGTAGGTAAAACCAACTGTATTCTTGGTTGAGGGCAGTGCCTAGCATGTGGACAGTGTGTTTTTAAGGACTCCAGCTTGCAGTATGTGTAGCTTTGCTTCGTTCATGGAAGCTGGGGTGACAGACACAATCCTGTAGAAGAGGAGTTTTATACATTGAGAATCACCTTTGAAGAGTGCATTTTTACATGCTTAAATTCTAACTCAGCTGTTACGGTTCTTTAGGAGTTATTTACACCTTTTGCTGGAGTGCTGTGTTTTGCTTTAATGTAGCAGTGCAGTCAAGATGACTTTGTACACGCTTACACTTCATACAATTTATATATTAGTTTGATGAAATATTTCACAGCAGAAGGTATTTTTGTGTGTCATCTGGATGTGCAAATTGCATTTGTTTTGGCTGTAACTTCTTGATAACTGAAGATACCCACAGTTACAAATACGTATATTGTATGCATAATAGTACTAAAAGTGTGCATATTTTTATGGCCAGTGTTTGCAGCTTAAGTAGATGTTTCTTTCTTTATGTGGTCATTTCCCAGTCCTTCTACTGTACTCTGCAGTGCCGTTTGTTGTTTAGCTTGTATTGAATCAGCAACAAATTTTAGCAGACTGTACACTGCAGAGAAGAATTTCAGTAAAGGATCAGGGAAATAGTGATTAGGGTCCTCCTGGCTTTCCAGGACATAGGACTTCTGTGATTAGTGTTCATGGGTAGTTCTTGCGTCTGAACACGAGATGCTTTTGTCTTGATTGCAAAACCACTAGGAATTCCTTCTGTATTGCAGCATCTAAAAGCAGTTGGTTTCCCACTGTTCCAAGCAGTCATGCAGTTTGAAATCACTTAGAAGAGTGTATTAAATCAGAGTTGCCAAATACCAAGATCTGAACCAGAAAGAACATCCTGGGTGTTATATAGTCACATGAATTAGAGTGCAGTCTTCACCATTGAAAGGCTGGTGTGAGAGTTGGAGCTGCCATGGGATCTGGGATCACTGATTCTTCTGCTCCTGGGATTTTAGAGGTCACCTCTAGTCCTGTCTTTTTGTGCTGCTGCTCAAAATCAGGCAGCCCAACAAAATCACTAAGTGACATCCAAAGATTTAAGGGTTTTTTTTCCCAGCCCTCGAGGAGGTGTCACCATCTGCAGCAAGCAGCCAGTCTGGCTACAGTGTGAATACTTGGAAAGCATTTTGGTAACCTGCTGCAGAGCTCTTCTGAGAGAATTTGCCAATAAGCTGAAAACATTTGGGAAACACTGATTTAAGGCTGAAGTTCACTTTCAGGAAACTTGATACATTTATGAAGTCCAAAAGAGGTGAACTTATTTCATGTTTGGGGCAAGTACTGGGGGAAAGCATCAAAATTACCTCATACAAAAACTGAGTTATGACAATGGTTGGTGAAATGTAGAAGGAGCATTCCTTATTTCTGAAATCATTCAGCTATCTGACGCAATTCCAGACTCTGCATATCTTAGGGTGTGAAGCATATATGCAGCCATGTAACACCGGGTAATAAATGTATGACTTCAAAATACTCATGTAGTAAGTATTAAGCAGGGAGTTGCTTAACAGACAGAAAGGAATGTTTCAACAAGAGTGTTGTTGGTAAGTTCTAGATGTGAATATACACTTGCAGGTTTCTTTTCTAGTGTTTAATACTCAGTGTTTTAATGGACATTTTGTCTGTTTTTTCCTCTTGCAGGTAGTGAGTTTTCTTCACACAGTCTTGCTGTGTGACAAGCTGGATTTTCGGACAGCTCTTGTAGTGTGTCCACTGAACACTGCCTTGAACTGGTTGAATGAGTTTGAAAAATGGCAGGAAGATTTAGAAGATGATGAAAAACTAGAGGTATGAAGCTTTAAAAGCCTTCTTTAAAATGAAATAAGTGAATGGTTTACATAATCAGGGAAACTCCACCACTCAAAATAGAGGCTAAGGAATGCACTTAAAGTATGTGAAAAATCTACTTGCATTAAAAAGCCTCAGGTATTTGAAAGTTCCACCAGTACTTTGGCATTTTAAGAATAATTCAAGCGTGTTTTCCCCCCTTTGAAAGGTCTGTGAGCTGGCAACTGTGAAACGCCCTCAGGAGAGAAGCTACATGCTCCAGCGTTGGCAGGATGACGGAGGTGTGATGATAATAGGCTACGAGATGTATCGGAATCTTGCACAAGGCAGGAATGTGAAGAGTAGGAAACTTAAAGAAATATTTAATAAAGCTTTAGTTGATCCAGGTAAGTGAAAATAAATAAAAATATGCATTACATATAGTGTGCTTCCTGGTTTATATATACGAGCTAAGCAGCCTTGCAAATAGAAATCTTGTGGGCAAATCACTTTGAACAATAATGTTAAGGTTCATCAGACTTTCTTTGTTGGTTTTTTTGCTGAGTTACAGAAATGGTTTTTCAGAAGCTACCCCATCTGCTTTTGTAAACAGACTTCTGTAACAGTCTTTTCTACCAAATCAAATATAGAATGACCACAGGAATATGTACTTGAAACTTTTCCTAATAGGTATCCCTTTTGCTAGCATTGCTTTCTTTGCATGCTAATTTGAAGTGACTGTTGGGAAACTAAGGTTATTTTAACCTGCTCTTTAGTTACAACCACAAGTTGCTTCATCCTTGGTAGGAATCTACTGTTAAGGGTACAACTACAGGTGAAAGATAGCTGAGAGTGTGCCTTGGAAGAGGGAACAAATAGGAGTTAATGAAGTGCTAATGAACTGATTGCAGATAAAGCGCTTAATTGATTTTTCCTGTCTTAAGATTTAATCAAGCTCAGGAGATGCAGCACAAGGGAGCCTTGTAGGTTTTGAGTAATTTCATATGAATGTGGAAAACCTGTTATTCTCTTCATGGACTGGGTGGTTGGTAGGATGGAATTGGACCTTTAGGAAAACTAACTTTAAAGTAACTCCATAATTACTTTCATACTTCAAATCTTTATTTTAACTAATTACAGAGAGTCAGAGGTGTTCATCTGTTGCTATCCATTAGGTTTTGGAGCCATTCAGATTGGCTAAACTGAGGAGAAGTATCTTGCAATGACTGTTACTTGTTTCTTGCTATCTTCAGCAATCAGCCCTGGCAATATAACAAGCAGGCTGCCAGGAAAAGAGTTATGAAGCTTATGTGCTGGCTTACTGCTGTGACTGTAAATAGGAAAACCTTTGCCTCTGGGAGCATTTTTAATTTAAAAAGCTGCAAATTTGGTACTTGAGCGATAATTTAATGTCTGTTGAAAATGAGGACTGCTAAGGTAGGCATATTCTGTAGTAGAAGCATGTATTGAAGAGGGGACCAGAGAGGGAAGGTTTAGCCAAAGTTTATGGGTGGAGAACTGATTTCATTAATTAACTAGCTCTGCTATGTGAAATAATAGCAGGATTATATATGCATACAGAGCAACAAATGGTTTCCCATAATGCTCCATGCCACTGCTGAAATGCTGTTTGGTTTATTGATAGCTGTTGTGCTTTGCTTGCAGCATTTCAGTAACTTTGTATTTTCTTACTTGCTGCCACTAATAAAAATTCCATCACTGTTTAACTTGGAAACTGCCGTTTAATTGGCAGTTGTATAAAGCAGACGTAAGTACTTGTAGACCTCAGAGGAAAATAACTGTGTATATCTATATATCACTGAATACTTTTTATGTACATCAGTATATTAACATGTGCAAGTACAGCAAGAAGGATAAGCAGATGAAGACTATGATCTTTGAGGAAAGATTGAGGGAGTAAGGCTTTTTAGCCTAGAAGGAGACAACTCAGCTAACAGAGTTTCCACCATGGAAGGGATGGTTTTAGAGAGGACAGTTGTCAGTTGGTTTTTACATTAGCTGGGGAAAGGAAAGGTCAGAATTTATTCTGATGTGCATTAAATCAGGTATTGTATCAGTGTTTTAGATAAAGACAGGTCATGGAGTTTCAGACGTCTGTCAGGGAGGACATGTCCCTTTCTCATCACTCTATCTCAGATGAAGAAAATGGACTAAGTGATACCTTGAGGGCCCTTTAAGTTTTACATTCCTCTATGATATTTGGAGAAATGTTCTGTCCGTAATGAATTGCATTCATGTTTTCTAAGAACAAGGCAAAACCCCACAAATTCATGAAAATCCCTGCCATTGAATTATAGCCAAGATGTTAGTTGAAGATACCAGTGCTCCATGCCTGCCAAGCAAACCACAAATAATGTTACTAAGGTAGCGTTTTCATGTTTTTACTCTCATTCACGTACTCTAAACAGAAGGTTTTGAGGTGGGTTTTTTGTTTCTTGTTTTGGTCTTTGGTTTTCTTTTTTTTTCATGCTAATGAATCACAGTCTTGACTGGAACTGGCTTCTGGGGTATTTGCACAATTCTGATTGCTATCTACCATTTAGACGTCATTATGCTTGTTCTCTATGATTCTGATTGCAAACATTATGTACTAGACCAAGTCAGTTTCTGAGAATGGTACATTAATGTGCAGGCTGTCACATCTGGTGGGGAGATACTGCAGATCCTTTTAAATGCTTTGGTTCTAGAAGCTGGCTCCAAACCATCTCAATAGTACTGCACACTGCATGGACAGCTTCACTGCAAGGTCCTTTCTCTTCAGGAAATACTAGGCTGAGGGCTAGAGGAAGGATCTGTCACTATGAAGAGGTGTTTGTTGGAAATTAAAGGAAGGCTTTGTGTGGAGCCACTCTGTTTTGCATGAAGTCAACTGGGGAAGATACAGAAGTTGTGGAATCATATGGGGCAATGTTTCTGTAGCAGGTGTGAAAACCCAGATATAAGTAGGCTTGGACAAGTCTAACTGTATTTGGAATTAATGTGTGGATTTCCACAGTTTTCTTCTAGACTTGGTTAAGAAGACATTTTTCTGCTTGGAAAAGATCACCTTCTTGATGCGTTTTCTGTTAGCATTTGAGATTATAATCACTTCTTGACGCTTAAAATGGCACTGGCATTAAATCCTATGGGTGGTCAAAGCCCTAACTGGTTCTGAGTTGTTGATCACTGCCATAGAAAAACTGTTCTTAGGTTATAAAAGATGAGCTTGTCCATGTTGGTAAATACTCCTTTGCCATCTCAGTTATCAGCCTGTTTAGAGCTGAATAGATAAACCCAGCTCATGGCTTTGTCTCGCGTGCATAAGCTTGACTTTGTTGTTGGTAGTACTGGAATTGAGGTCAGTTTTAGAGCTGGTAAAACATTCTTTCTACGTTACTACTTGGATCCTAGAACATATTTTACTTCTCCTTTCAAGGAAAGAGCTTCCAGAAATGGCCCCAAATCTGAAAACCGTTAGCATGTGTAAGTCTGTCCTGCCAAGTTTAGCATTATTTGTCTTAAACCTCAAATTGTAACAGTTAATAATTCTGTTAGAGTTGCTCTGTATACGGATGGAAATGTCTTGTGGTGTGGCTTTGACATTCCTTGTGCAACTCACCTAAAGAAGCAGTCTAGAATCCTTGGGTTGATCTTTTGGAAGAAAGCTGAGGATGTTTCTGTAGTGACTTTCAGCTCCAAGGTGGCAGTTCTCTTGTCTTTAATTAAAATCAGATTTGATTGTGTCTTACCTTAGACTGTTGATTGCACTGTTTACCGCTATCCATACTGACCTGTTGCCTTAAGGAAAACTTTGTGGTTACCCAGTTCTTGGTTTACTTCAGACTTGACCAGATACCAGTAGATGGCAGCCTAAGGTGGAGTTAAGGAAGAGTTTCATTGCGATTTGACAGGGTGAATGGAGATGGAGCCATGCACATGCTATCTGCATGATAGAAAATTTTTACAGGAATATATTGCAAGGTTGTGTTTAATCCTTCCCATAAAGACTGTACAAGCAACACCCTGTAGTTCACCAGAATGCCTACTCTGAATGCTTGTGCGAAGGCTGAATTGAGAACCTTAACTGCGCTTAACAAACCACCACAAAACACACACCAAGTTAAAAATGAACAATAACATCGGTAGAACAAATGTGGGATTCTTTAGGCTGCCACTTTCTCTGTGGTTGTAGAAGATGGCAGAGTTATAATCTTATTTCTTCCTAGGCCCCGACTTCGTTGTTTGTGATGAAGGGCACATACTGAAAAATGAAGCATCTGCTGTTTCCAAGGCAATGAATTCTATTCGATCCAGGAGAAGAATAATTCTTACAGGAACACCACTGCAAAATAATCTTATAGAATGTGAGTAGCTGTCTGGTGTTTATTTCCTGGGATATACTCCTGCCTTTCAACAACATCTAGATACGTTTAGTTTGATGAGAAGAAGATAATTTGATTCAGTGAAGCTGTTTGCTAGGTTTCTGTGTCTGAAACAAAAAAGCCTAATGGCCTGGTTTTGCATTTTAAATCGTTGTGTCAAGATGTGGCTCCATCATGGTTTAAGCCAAATGAAAATGAAGCTGTTGGCAATCTGGCCTTTCCTTCATCCTTTCCCTTGGCATGGCCTTACGTACATTGGTTCCACAGGGAGCTTGTATGAGGAGTATCAGAAAATTAACAACTCAGAAGTGAATAGTTTTCTGACAGTTTGGGTTTTTGATCCGAGGAACCAAAGGATCAGATGAGTCTCAGCATGTCAGAAGGGGAAGTGAGAATGTTCAGAGGGAAGATGGGTGGACCATGTCTTGCAACAGCATCAATTTAAATTGCTTTAACCCATTGTAGAGCAGTATTTTTAGTGAACTTAGAGAACATTGATTTATGTTACTGTTCTGGGAGTTCCATTCTAAACTAATCTGTAACATTTGCTCCTATTTGCTAATACGCTGGAGTGTTTTTTCCTATTGATAAGTATGCTGTTGAGTCTATTTAAAAATCTTTGCAACTATAGTTTTCTTATACGATTGCTTTGGTGCACAGCAGCTTTCCAACTGTGTGTAACAAACACAGCAAGATAGTTTTAAGTCTGACATTAAATTTAGATGTTACCACTGTGCCTAGAGAGCGTGTCAGTTCAAGATGTCCTTTCTAAAAATACTAGGGTTGTTTGGGTTTATTCTCAATAGAAAGTCTGTAGTTGTAGATGCAACGTATTTATTTCCTGATAGAATTAATCCCAGTGCTGTACTTCCCATTTTGAACACCTCAATTCTGACCTTTCTGTCCTAGATCACTGCATGGTGAACTTTATTAAGGAGAATTTG
This sequence comes from Loriculus beryllinus, assembly GCA_039877255.1. Lineage (NCBI taxonomy): Eukaryota > Metazoa > Chordata > Aves > Psittaciformes > Psittacidae > Loriculus > Loriculus beryllinus. Next base: position 34,285 of record JBCJKH010056918.1, on the reverse strand, counting down.
CTTGGTTCAATTAAGGAATTCCGAAATCGATTTATAAACCCAATCCAGAATGGTCAGTGTGCAGATTCTACTCTGGTAGATGTCAGAGTAATGAAGAAGCGTGCACATATTCTCTATGAGATGTTAGCTGGATGTGTTCAGGTAAGACCAGTTTTACTATAACTGATAACTTGAATTAGCTGCAGGGAGGGGGAGGGTTTATTTAATCTTTTTCTGATAAAAGCACTTAGAAAAATGTCATAGCTTTTATCCAAATGTCAGTGTTTCCTAAGTGGGACATGTGTGTACATTAGAGAATACAGCTGTTAAGAGACTAGAAAATTATATGGTAGAGTGGGATGTCAGTTACTTTGAAATGTTCTGTTTTAATTGCATATGTACATTTGAAGAGTACAATTCAACAGCCTCAAGAACTGCACAGAAGTTTGGTGATCCACAGTTTGTCACTTGGTTCTGAACTCCTCGTTCTGATCTGTAAGAATTAAAGCAATGGGGAAGAGGAGAGCAGAAAGATGGATGAGGTCCAAAAGGGTGAAGAACCCTTACAGACCTTAGATGAAGAAATCCAAAACTGCTTAGAATTTCAGAATGCGGGCTCTTCAGTTAAACTGCTATGGTACTGCACCTTCTGTGCTGTCAGCATGATGTTACTGCTCATCTGCTTTATAAATCCAGTCACCAGAAGCCTGATTGAAGGCATGACACTGTAGGCAATAAGTGCCTCTTCTGCCTGTGCAGTTCTTGGTAGTTGATGAAACAGTCCAAGAAGGTGATGTGTAAGGCTGGTAGAGAACCTCCTGTTGTAAAATTCTGATCTTGGAAATATGAATAGTAGTGAGAAGATAGAATGCACTATTCTACACACCTGTACAGCAGTACAGGAACACAAACTGAAAGAGCAAGAGGAAAAATGTAAATAGCAAGTAAGTCTTAGATGCCTTCAGATGCTGGGCTCCTGTGTTTGTGCAGCATTGGAAGGGGCCCGGAGAGATTTTCTCACATTGAGCTGCACAGAGCAGATCCTTTCCCTACAAAGCAGCCCTCCCTTTTAGTCATTTGAGATACTATATATTTTTTTCCTTAGAAGAAAACAACTGTGTTCCTAAAGGATGCTCTCTTGAATGCTTCTTGCTGCACCTGTGGGTAACAGCAAGGCCATGCAGGTGGTGTAATCACTGGTACCGAGTGGGAGCTGCACCTGCAGGCTCCTGTGTTGCAGTGTGCTGGCTGAGGTTATTCTGCAGGCAGCCAGGGAGTTGTACAGGACAGCACAGGCAGGTTAGCTCTGATGAAGGTCCCTTGAGTCAGAAATGCCATTGGTGTCTCAGTCAGGATCAGTAACACGCTGCTCACTATTTAGTGAAGGGGTGGGTGAAGAGATGTAGACCACCATAAGACCCCAAAAACTGAGATTAAACGTAAATTGTGCATTGCCCCAAGCAAGTGTTCAGGAGAAACTCTGTATGCTAAACCAGAAAATGATGAACCTGAGTGTAAGTTCATCTGTGATACAAACATTGGTATGCGCTGCTTGACTTACCCACGCTTTCACAAACAAAGGGTTTAGTACTTTCAAAACCCCACAAAAGTTGTTACCAGAGCAGCTACTGAAGTTGCAGTCAACTCTGCAAGGACTTGGAACTGGGACATGGGGTTATCAGGTCATTTACTTTTAACCAGACAACTGTATTTACTAGGTAAGATGGGCTTCTGCAGACAGTGTCTGGAATTGAATTGTATTTAGTGGGCTACTTATTTCCCTTTGTGGTTGGAAAGCATCTGAATCATTGTAACTTATGCATGGTGCTTTGTCTTTTCAGAGTTCTTAAGCTCTCCTTAGATGTTTTCATGTTTATGTGACTAAAGTACTGTTTGTAAAATTACAGAGGAAAGATTACACAGCATTAACAAAGTTCCTCCCACCAAAATACGAGTATGTTCTAGAAGTTCGGATGACACCTATTCAGTGCAAACTCTACCAATAC
>JBCJKH010056918.1:13895-24742 GCA_039877255.1 Loriculus beryllinus | reverse complement strand
GACTTCAAGTAGATTATTTTATGTATTTCAGAAGGAAGCAAAGTATTGTATTAATAGAATTCTATGATTCTATGAATTTAGACTTCAAGGACATTATTTTATGTATTTCAAAGGGAAGCAAAGTATTGTATTAATTATTATCCTAGCGATGCTCAAATGGCAGGGAATTTCTCACTAGGAAGCCATGTCTTCTGCGTAGGATGATTTTTCTTTTCACACTCTGAGATCCTTCCAGAGCTCCTGATGTTGCAGTTCATCTTTATGTAAAGCTTCAGTTCCTAGTACCTGTTGAATGAGAAATTCCTTTGAATCTGAATTCCTTTCAAATATCTAAGTGTAAACATGTTGAACAGTTGTGTAAGAGCAGTGTGGTGATACCAGCACACTCATTTGGTGAAGATTTCTACTATCAGTCACAGATCTGTTGTTTCTGCCTTAGCTTCCGAACATTTGCCATCTTCAGATGTTACGAGCTGTCTGTATCCTATGGAGTTTGTTTCGTTAGTGTGATCCAATGTTTTAAGGGGTAGGGTTTTTTATCTGTGGTTGTTCTTTTGTTAAGGACTCAGACTGTGTATCATGGCAAGATTCACCACATAGAGGCTTTCCTGATACAAGTCAACAATCTCTTAATCATAACTTGATTATATTGAGCGGTGCTGTCTCCTAAAAAATGCTATTTTGTTATGATTGATGGCACGATGGGGTTTGTGTTTCTGTACCTTGATGGCTAATGGAAATGAGAGGTTACGTGTGAACTGGGGAGAGGATAAAATCCTCTGTCAGCTGTAATTATATTTTCCCCATCTGGCAAGAAATATCCATAACTTGCAGGGTAGTAAAGAGATTTTTCTGAATTTCAGTTCCCAAATGATCAGACATTGACTTTTGAAATGCCCTTTTCAGCATTTACTTCTGAATGCTGTTTGAATGGGAGAGGCTTACTTAGACTAATCATGTAATGTCAAACTACACCAATCAATTTTAAAAGCACAGTTAGTACTATTAATGCCTAAAGAGTACAGGTAGTTACGTTTTAAAAGGAACTTTGGCTCCAGGTTAGGGTGTATCTTTGCAAATGTGCATCTACAACTAAAAATAGTGAAAAATAAGAAGAACTACCCCAAATAAGCTCAGGCCTTTTCGAATACTTAATTTAAAATTAATCTTGGAACATCATTTGATCATGAATTCATATATTTAAATTCCAGTCTGTATAAAAGTTTCATTTCATAGCAGTTGATCTTTTTATAAGAAATCATATCTGAAGAAGAAATGAATAGGGATAAATGCTGGATACTTTTTGCAACCTGAAATAATATTGGTAACATCTATCTTCGTCTCTTTTGAATCATTTTAGACAACATTGGTTTAGGGTTTGTAGAAGTTATTGAGGGTTTGTGGATGATCATTGTCATCACAAATGTTGTTGCTATTATTTTCTGTCATGTTACATGGTTTATATCTATGTCGCCTTCCATATATTTATATACAGCTATGCAGGCTGTATTACATCATTTTCAAGGCATGCCTGTGGTCAGCACCTGTATCCTCCAAAAATGTTCTCTATCTTGAATAACCCAGAGTCTTCATCCATTGTTTTTAAATGCCAGAGAGAAGTGCATTTTATGTTCCATATTTGTTCTTTTACTATTTGGAGTTGTGTATAGCCAGTATTATCAGTCTGGTTATTTGTGCAGTCAGGATTTTAATCGTTTGACTATTAAATCTATAGGTGAAGGAAAATGGTTCAGAAACATTGATTACTATCGTTTAGATGGTTCAACTACAGCTCAGTCAAGAAAGAAATGGGCTGAGGAATTTAATGATGAAACTAATGTGAGGTGAGATCTCTTCTGAGATATATATGTGTGTGTGTGTATATATATATATATATATATATATATATGCTTAAATTTCCCACTTCTCTTTCTTTTGTTCTGTAACTCTTCGCTATTCGTATTAGTGTAATAATCTCTTAAGGCTACGGAACTAAGTGTCACAATGTTGTGCAGTACAGAACTTGCATAAACAACAATAGGTTTCTGCTTTCCTGAGATTAGTTCCATTTCTGCTGATCAATACTTGTTCAGTATTTCCTTGCTGTTTTCATTCTTACTTAGCTTTTAAACACTTTGGATCAGAGACAATCTTTTTTATTACAATTACCTAAAAAAATATAAGGAGCAAGGAAGGTCAGAACCCTGTGGGGTCTGGCCAGGAGGCAGCAGTCCCTTGGACAGTCAGAAGCATATAACTCTCTTAGATGTCTCCAGAATTGTCTCCCAGCCATCCACTGTGCATGCAAGATAGGACTTTCAAGTCTGATTTGGATAGGTAAATAGATACAAATTTGTACAAGCTTAATGAAGTTAAGGAATTTCACCTTCCTAGATATAATTAAAAATTAAAATACGTAGTTATGTTGCAGTCATTTATAATGGTAAAAAAATAGTAATAAAAGTTAAATGAAACAAGTAATTCAGTGTTAATACTCTTAAATAGTTTGTTCTGTCAGGTGCATGTCAAGAGCTCATTTGAAGTTAAACTCCAGTGAGATAGTATTCGAAAAAACCAGATACGTCAAAGAGACAGTGTCATTCCACAGGTATCCTGAAAGTTTGCTAGCCAAAAAAATCCTTCAATAGCATGGGATATGCCTGATTAAAATTATGCCTTAATTTGATGTAACTAATTTTATTAGAGTTTGAAAATGTAACCCCAACTATTTTTTCTTCCCCACCAGTAAGAGCTGGTTTGCAAAAGGCCCTGACCTGCATCTCTGGGAGTGTACATGTTGCTCAAAGTGTTGTCCTTGTAAAATCTGCATCTGTTTTATGCTCAGTGCAGTGTTTTAACAAAGTCTTTGAGTTATTCCAGCGTCTGAACAACTGCACAGTAACACAGCAACATGGGAACAATAACTGGTTTCCAAAATACTGACATTTTGCAACTTTTCTTTGTTCCAGAGGCCGCTTGTTTATTATATCCACCAAAGCAGGTTCCCTCGGAATTAACCTCGTGGCTGCTAACAGAGTAATCATCTTTGATGCATCTTGGAACCCATCCTATGACATCCAGAGTATTTTCAGGGTTTACCGCTTTGGGCAGAACAAACCTGTGTTTGTGTACAGGTTTTTGGCTCAGGTAGGTTTCTGTCTGCTATTTTTGTGATACTCTGGTCCTGCAGTCAGGTTTGTGAACTGTTAACTGCTTGAACCTGGGTTGGAGCCTGTAGCAGTCCACACTGAAGCAGTCATCTTCCAGCCCTAAGCTGACAGCAGTATATGGCCACTGAAAAAAACTCTTGAAGGAAAGATGGGTAAAATAAATAACAATTGAAATTATTTCCTGTTAAGCCCACACTGGCTTTTTGTGTAACCCAGATTCTGGAATTCTAACAGTGATTCACACATCCAGACTTAGAAAAGTCTTCTCAGCTTTTGTCATTTGCACACCACTACAAGTCTAAATTGAAGACACTGTAGAGGATGTCAGCCTCTGACAGTCCAACTGGAATGAAAAGAGAGGCAGCTAAAGGATTTGTTACAAAGAGGCATCCAGCCATGATTTGAAAACCTGTTTCACCTACTCTATCACCAATTGAAGATGTGTAATGATTCTGATTTTTTTTAAAGTATAATGCCATTATTTCTGTTAGGAAGTACCTTGTGTCATCCTCTGTTTCTTCAGCTATTACAGAGTCGACTGCAGACCTTTCCCCAGTAACAGTACTTAACTCTTGATCAAGTCACCGTTTACTTGCCAACTTAAATGGATTACTTTTTATAACACACTACTGTCAGACATGGGTTTTTCCTTCAGGCTTCAGTCTATTTTTATACTTGTGCACTTCTGAACCATCGAGATCCTTTTTAAATTACCCTGTTCAGAACAGGCTGTGCTGTTCTCATACTTGTCACAGCCATCATCTTTTTAGGAAAAAAAAGAGAAAGTCATTTTCCTTTTTTCATCAAGGATCTAATTTTCTCATACACAGCTGTGATGAATTAGACTTGACTGCTTCTCTTCCTTCTCCTCTCCATCCCAGTGATATGGTATCTGTTTTCCTTTATACAGGCTGCTCAAAGCAGCAAAATAAGGTACATGCCGAGGAAATTGCCATTTTTTTTGTCATAATCCTACTTTGAGGAATTGAAGCAAAACCAGATCTGTTCAAAACACTAATGAAAAAATACATTTTTCACTCAGATGACATATGTCTTTGGGTTTTTAGGGAACAATGGAAGACAAGATCTATGATCGTCAGGTAACAAAGCAGTCATTGTCTTTCCGGGTGGTCGACCAACAGCAAGTGGAACGTCATTTTACCATGAATGAGCTTACAGAGCTGTACACCTTCGAGCCAGATTTGCTAGATGATCCTAATTCAGAAAAGAAAAAGAAGAGAGTTACACCAATGCTACCAAAAGTAAGTTGATGCATATCACTAGGAATCCCATGCTGCAAAAACAACTTGCGTCTGTTTAAGGACATGGGGTATTTGATCTTCGAAGAAGAGTGCTGTGTTTTCACTTCAGAGCAGTGTTCTTCACTTTGAATGGAGGTGAATAGCAGGAAACACAGTAAAATATGTGATAAATACAACGGATGGTATAACGAGCTGGGTAATGAGTTTCCCTTCAGTGCAATTAACTGTGTGAGAAAAAGATCCTCAGTTAAAAGCCAGTTTTAAATCGGAGCGAACAAAAATACTATTTCACACAGTTTGAGTGAATAGAAGTTTTACTGCAGGAAGCTGTGGAAACCAAGATTCAGTTAACATCTAAGTGAGCTGGTGCTAAGTGAACTTTGAAGTTCACAGTGGTTTGTTTTCGGTGAGGCCTGCCTAACTCTTATTTGTAATGGCTGTGGCATGTATAGTAGCGGTTCGTTGTCACTGCTCTGGGTAATGCACCACTGTGCAGAAGGGTAGTGGTTTGTTATCTTGTGGGATTCTTCAGGAACTGAAAAATGTCTTAACTGAATTTAAAACTAAAACCTGTAAGTTTTACAGGCAGGCAGGAGTAAACTTCAGGGAAAATAATAACTGGTTCAGGAACTTCATTCATCTTTTCCAAGTCAGTTTGTATTTAAGATGAGGCTATGCTTTTGTACTTTGTCTAGTTTATATGTTCTTGTAGATGTGGTCTGCTAAAGACTAATTCACCATTAAGCTGTTGTGCAGTTATCTGTGTTTCTTTTACTGGGTGAATAACTAGTAAACAGTAACACGTAAATGTGTGGCCCATAGTTAAATGGTTACATTTCTAAGTTACTACTGTGTTTAGGTCGTTATAAAATGCGTATGGGGAGGGTTTTAAATCTATTAATTTCCAAGGAAAAATGTTATGTTTTCCATTCTAGACTGTCTGTAGACGGCTGTGATACCATGTAATAGATTGTGGTCAGGCATCACATTGGCCTTCTTAATAGTTAAGCCATTCTCTGAAACAGTCTCTTGGACCACCTACAGCGTCGGTGCAGCTGCCAGGGGGATTTAGGAAGTGTTAGCCCTCTAAGTGTTAGTAGCTGTTGCACATGCAGTTTAAACCCTTGAAAACAAACTTTAATGACTATATCTAAGCCTCTTTTTATTGCAGTGTTTCTCACTGTAAGCAGGAAATTGTAGATAACAGAAAAATTGATTCTACCTTTTTTTGCTATGCTGTACATTTTTATTTGGGCAAATTGATTATTTTTCCTTTTCCCTCCTAAAACATCTTCCTTTAGGTTGTAATTAATAGTATTTATTTGATCTTTTTTATGTTCTTAGTTCTTTCATGCCATGTACATCTGTGATCCACAAACTCCTAGGTAACGCATCACCATTTGCTGTTATTGCAGCTTATTTTTAAGAAAATAAAACCAGATTGAAAGTGTGTGAAGCAGCTGAGCGTGTTAACTCAAAGCATGGATCAGTCCAATGCAGCAATTCTGTTTTGAGAGTTACTTGTTTTCTTTTACAATAATAAATCAATTAATGATTGAAGTATAATGTAAAAGAGAAAGATTATAAACTCCAAACTCGTATTATCATTGTTTGAAATACTAGGTTCTATCTTAATTCCCTTCCCACCATCAGTGTAAGGTTTGTGTAAGTTAAGATCAATGTAAGTTAAGATCAAGGCTTTTAAGCCAAGTCCCTGGCTGTGAATAGATCAAATCTCTGTACTGGAATTCTGTTTGTTTTTTACATGGCTTTAGCAAATAGTATTGGCTGGAATTTTGTCCATTTAAAGATGTGTGGTTTTGTACACACTGTGTACAAATTTCTAAACCCTTTTTTAATTTGTTGGTTGAAAAGACTATTAATCATCTTATAGATTAATCTTGTTTTAGCAGTTTCTCTATTTATTTGTTGAGAGCAGGGCTATACATTCCTAATAACTAATAATATTATATATATTAATACATTCCTAATAACTAATGGGAAGCAAGCCATTAACACCCATATACTCTTTCCTTTTCTTTGTCCCCCTGAATTAGCCCTGGTAATGTAGAATCATGCTGGAGTTGAGAGCTGAAGGTGTGAAGTGGTGGAGGATGTACGTAACTCTCAGCATGGGTTGGCAGAGTAGCCTGTGGCATGCAATGTAGCAGGTGTTTTCATGTGTCATTGGTGTGGTTGTGGTGAAAACCTCTTTAAAATGTTAGGGGGGGAAGTGTTTCTGGGAGTGTTAATAAAAATGAGGTGTCATCATGTCAGGTATTGATTGTGATCTGGGCTTTGGGCAGGGAGTCTGAAGCAGGAGCAGAGTGTGTCCTGTAAGGCCACCAAATACACACAAGTGGTGAGTTACCATGAATGAATCATGGGTAGACCAGCCCAGGGGAGATGCCAAGTGAATAATTACATTCAGGGTGACTTCTCTGCTGGTTGGGCATTGACCCGCTTTGCCTGGATTGACTGTGCTTAGTGCCAAGGTAGCACATGGTCACAAAGGAATTGATATCTGAGAACTCCATTTCATTTGGTGCTTATGTTTACTATTTTGATGATCCTGCTTTTATTGTTATTATTTTTGGCTGTGTTTGTCTTCCCTGTACAGTTCAGCTGAGTGGGATAATTTACTTTCATTTTATCTGCTATTAGATTCTTGCTCTGCACACAAAACCTGAGCTAGCCCAGTAGGTTGCAGTGACTCCTTCTTGGATTCCTGTCATCTGTTTAATTGAATTCTGGCTCATACGTTATTTATAATATTGTAAGTTTAACTTCTATTTTCTATTCTGTCTTTTTCTGATCTATCACAACTCCCTAAAATTCTACATAAATAATCAAAAGCAAGTATCAGCTGCAGGAAATAGCGCAGTGAATTTTATTCTTAAGGTTATTGATCCAAAAAGTTGACTAATCCTTATTTTAGTGTAATTTTAGCAGAGATGCATGATTTACCTTTATTAAACTTTTTAACAATTAGATGAATTTAACACACTCATAGCAAATAGTCTATAAAAAAGACTGTTGATATGCTTATGAAAACATTTTATTGTAACATAGATCAATTTTACAGCATTTGGGGATTAAAGTTTTCTTTTCATGATGGTGCATGATATTCTGATGCTTTGTTCAGGGTAAGTTCAGCACACCCAACTTGATCTCTGCAGCTCTAGGCTGGAAACAAAGAACACTCCAGCTTTACCTGTATTACTCTTCCATCACTGAGCTGTCTATCCCTTGCTTACAAAGACTGAGCTCTTCCTATGTAATTACCAGCAAAGCAAAATAGGCATTTAGGCTAAAAGAAGGCTTTAGTTCTGCCTTTTACAGGTTTTATGGGTAATTGTCTCTCTTTGTCTTCAGGCTTCTTTTTACATCTTCAAAGCATAGTCTGTTGAACAGTGTTATCATGGTGTAATTTTACTGTTGTGCAGACAGTGAAGTAAGGGATTACCTTTGTAATTCTTAGCACTGGTCTGAAATGCACAGTAAAAAGACAGAAATAAAGTGTAGATGTGTGCTAATGGTGGAGATACAGCTAGGCTCTGAACAGGTATTCTCAAATATCTGTTCTTTCAAACGTTTTGAATGCACGTTAACCCTTGGAACATGGGTGCAAAGCTGTTTGAAAATAGCATTTTAGAATTGCTCCCTTCAAAGCAGGGGAATTCTGAACAGAAACGAGGTGAAATGTTTTCCATCTTTTCTCCAGCCATCTAAGCACGAATGTGGGAAAACTTGGGGGGAGACTAGGTTTTCTGCTGGATGTCAGAGAACGTCTTGACTTCAGTGGCCCCTCCACAACAGGGAGGTTCTTTAGGTGTGCAGAGAAGGAAGAGGAAAGATGTTGAATGTTTCATGTAGAAGTCAATGGCACGTGTGCAGTTTGCCTGGAAGCTTACCAAAGCTTCATGTCCAGTTTTAATTTCAGCAGCAGTTTTCTGCCCTTTGTGGCCTGAACAAGACCTTCAGGTTGCCAATGAGTGCTGAGGAACCAGTGTGTGTGGTTCTCAAGGGAAATGCCTGTAGCACTACAACCATAACTTCATAGTGCCATTTCTCTGCCCTTACCCTCTGAAACACCCTTAAATAATGTGAATGTTTGGTTTTAGCAAAGTATTTGTATTAAGAATGTTGCTCATATGAACTATTAAGTTGGTCTTAACTTCCACTGCTTGATTTCATTCATCTGCAGAGTAGAAAAGCACTGCTTTAGAAATTCAGTCCAAAAAAGGTGTAACGGGTGTCTTAAATACAAATAATCAGTCAAATTTGCTGTATTTAAGTCTAGAAATAATTAGTGTATATAGGCCATGAGCTTTATGCAGCTGTAGCGGCTCATTATCTAACACAGACTACAGGTATAAGCAGTTTTTGTTATTATTTCTGTAGAGTAGCAATTCAAAAGGAAAAGATGGTGTGAAGTGGGAAAATTGTGTTTATTATGATTGTACTTTGGGTGCTACATTTTACTTTGCTCTGAGTTTAACAGTGGATCTGGTGCCTTTTTTTAACCAATCTGATTTATGACTGGGCTATTGCTTTGTTGCTTTGGTTTGGTTTAAATCCTTAACTTAGGCTCTCACAGCCTCTTAACACTCAGCTCCCAAATGACTGTTTGCTGGGGGAGCCTCGGCTGGTGGCAGCTAACAGGAAGAAGGGTTTTCATCACAAGCACTGATAGCTGGACTCAGTGATCAGTGCAATACTTGTGGCTTGCCTTGGCCAGTGCACTACGTTATTTCAGACCAGTGTGGGTGAGGTAGGAGCTGGGCAATGACAAAATGGGGCACTGCCTGTCCCTTGGAGCTGGCACTTTGCATCCTCTATTCCTTGCTTATTCTTCCCCACATCAGTGTGTTCAGTGGATTGGAGTCACAGTCACATTTTTATGTGGAATGAAAACTTGGCTTGGTTGAGGTCATGTAATGCAGATGGGAAAAGCAGATTAAAACAATAGCTGGGATTCAGTTGGCTATAGGATATCATTACTTTATACTACCTCAGGACATAGCCAGGGCATGTGTTTTACTGTAGTTCCATACTGGGGGATAAGTCTGTGAATTTGGAAGGCTGTTGATCTCAATCAGAATAATTTGCTGCTTATTTAAATTCATTTTTATTTTTAAACCCTGGTATTAAATGTGCAAATTGGTTGAGGAAAAACTTGTTTATGCATTACAGCAGAGCTCGTAGTCCTTCATGGAAGATTTCCTTTCTAATACATTTGTCTCTCCATAGCATGTCCTTTCCATCAGGATTTTAAAAAGACAAACCTTGTTTTAAAATTCAAACCCTGTTTTATTCAGTATCTCTTCATATTCTCATTCATCACCAGGATTCCATCTGAATAAACCAATTGATAACCATTGTTCTACCAACAGGCTAAAAAAAGGAAAGAGAATGCTTATTCTGATGATTTTTTGTTTGTGTGTGTAAGGTAGAATTTATTGGTTTTATCATTGTAAAATTAAACAAACTCAATGGCAGCGCCTTCCACATCCCAGTTTTCAAGCTCCATCATTAAAGTTAATGCAAAATAAAGTTTAGACAAAGAAAAGCAAACACACAGTTGGATGTAATGTAAACCACATTTTGAAGACTCTGCTGGCTGAGTAAGTGTGGATTATATTCCAGTATTGTTTTCAATAGTAGTGTTACCATGGAAGTTAATGCATATGCATGTCTGGGAGTGCTCACATGCTGATGTACAGCTGAGAGCACTTCAGTTGTGTTAGCTTGCTTGACTTCTTCACCTACTTCCTCTAAATATTTTCATCATATCCTCTTGCTGCATCCCTTTTCTTGCTCTGCCATCTCTCTCACCACCCCAAAACCACCATTATTTGTCCTTGTGCCCATTAGTCCTGCAGATACTACACTGAATATTTTGTTGAGGAGCTGCTGATGAAAGCATTGATTCAGATTTAGTGAGACCAGATAGAAGGATGAAACAGAGACATAATGGGTAATGAAGTTTAAACACATGCAAGAAGCAACCAAACTTCTGTAGCTGTTGTGACAAAACCACTGGTCAGGACTAGCACATGCAGTTCCCAGTGTTGCAAAAATGTGTTTGCTTGTTGGGTACAAGCCATTCTTTCCGATCATTGTTCTATCTAGATCATAAAATATCAGGGTAGGACAGTTTATATTCCTGTTTGTACAAAAGCCTTGCAAAATAAGGGCGCCATGTGGAATGCGTCTGTACGTATTCTTGTACTGCAAAAAGTGTATTCACTGTATTTACTGTAATTCATTTCAGGGGTGGCCCAAAAGTTCAGTGAGGTAATGTTTTTGTATTATGAACCTTCATCTGAGTGTTGGGGTGTATTGGAGCTTTCTGAATTCTGCAAGCGCATCAGGGGTACAAGCGCATTTAAAAATAAACCATGTCAGAGAA
>JBCJKH010056918.1:3535-13795 GCA_039877255.1 Loriculus beryllinus | reverse complement strand
GTTCCAACAGTTCCATGTCCTTTTTATGTTGAGGACACCAGAACTGCACACAATGCTCCAGGTGAGGTCTCACAAGTGGCCTCCTGCAGTGCAATAGGAGTGGGGTTTAGTAGTCTTGTAGAGCATGTGTTTTTTCTTCATCACAGCATTACCTTTATTTTAACACAATGAGGCATCGTCTGTTGAGTCAGTGAGAATGAGTTCTGCAAACCCATTACTGCCTGCCTGGAAACACCAGCTTTTCACATTCATTTTCTCTATCTGTTTTTATATCAGTTTTTCATTGAGACCGCAATCTATGGTCATGTGGCATCTGGAGTCCAGAACAAGGGCAGTAGCAACTTAATACTGTGCTTAGTGTCTAGTTTGGGTTTGTTTCATTTAGGGAATGTTCAACATGTTCAACATGTTCAACTCTGCATTCAAAAAGCACTAGGAGGGTTTATGTATCATTTTTTGTATTAGAAATCTCAGACTGAATGCTGAGCTATATTGGGTATAAGTACAGATATACATGTGTGTGTATACATGTGTATATAGATAGATATATAGATATATGTATATAGATAGAAATATAGATACATGTATATAAAATGTTATTATGCCTGTGGACAAAACCTTCACAATAGTTTGCCATTATAAAGGACATTGTAAATATCTTTATTAACCTTAAAAGCAGTTGTTAGGGGTGTTGTGGATTATAGAGGTCTATATTGCAACCTGCTAATCAAATCCAGTTTATAGCAGTGATTTGACCTTTCTTAGCCCAGATGGGTAAGGGACTGTTTATCTTGACATGTATCTTCTGTTGAATGCTGATGGACAGTTGATGGACCAAAGTAGTACTTAGTGTTTTAAACCCAGTAGAGGTGTTCTTTCTATATGGTAAATGCAGATTATTGATAGGTCCTCTCAGGTATCCAGCCTAAGCAAAGGAAAAATCATTGAGCACATTCCATTCTTTTTAGGTTCTTAAAGTACATTTATTGTTGTGGAGTCCAAGTGCATTCCTGTGGTTCATTAAGTGATTGGACTGTCATCTCTGTAGCAGATTGTTAATCCAATACCCTCCCTCTGAGGAAAACTGTACTTTTAAGTGATTTTGAAGTTTTGTTTCTCTGTGGTCTGAGCTGCTGTTTGTGAAATGGGGTCGGAGCAGTAAGTTGGGAATGCACAAGAAGTAAATGGAGTAGAGCTCTTGAGTGACTTCTCATTTTGTTGTCTCTTCATTTGAACAGGATACAATTCTGGCCGAATTGCTTCAAATCCATAAAGAGTATATAGTTGGATATCATGAACATGATTCACTCCTGGACCATAAGGAGGAAGAGGAACTCACTGAAGAAGAAAGGAAGGCAGCATGGGCAGAATATGAAGCCGAAAAGAAGGTAAAACTAATCAGGTTTACAGTATGAAAAAAAGCTTGTGCTTTTTTTCTCTTCCCTGTTATTCCCTGTGTCTTGTTTATTTGATATTTAAGCAGGTGGCAGAATGAGTAAAATGGTGAATTGGTTACAGGTTTGGGATTTTTTACTGTAAAAGGAATATGATAACTTGGTGTAACTGGAGCCTTAATAGCACAAAATTCCTGGAAAGGCCAAGTTTGGTATTCAGATCTGAGGAGCAGTCATCTGAAAGTACAAAAAGTCAGAGTATAAATTGCCAGTGACCATCAGGAGTGAACAAATGACAGATGCAATGGAGTATTGGAAAAAGGTTTTGTGAGGGAGGAGAAATAGGAAGATACATAATACTGTAAGCATTAAAATTGTCCTATGAGAAATCCATATGGAAGATGAGCTTTATATTTATAATTTATTTATAAATTATGCATTTCACTTCATCAAAATTTGATTAGAGTCAGGTCAAACTCAACATTAAGTAGTGGGTTTGCAGTATAAAAATGAATCTTAATTTAAGATACACTAATAAGCCTTGGTCATTTTCTTAGTGTACCAAATAATTGAGCTAAATTCTGGTGTTAGTGAAGTCTAGAACTTTGGTTCTTCTTTGATTAAAACATCCTTTTGAGTTGAGGTTTGGAAAGGATCTTCAATATATTGAGGTTGGCTTTCATGGGTAGTCTGCAGGGCTTGTAGTATTCCCTAAGGGCTGATTTGTCTGTGGATGGTGTCTCATGGGTCATTATAGAAGACCATGAATTATCAGAGTTATTCTAATATAAGTGCATTTTGTGTCTTTAAGGGCTTGACCATGCGTTTCAACATGCCAGCTGGGACCAATATGCTTCCCACAAACTTCAACTCTCAAACTCCATATATTCCTTTCAATTTGGGTGCTCTGTCAGCCATGAGTAATCAGCAGCTGGAGGTGGGTACCAATCCAAGTAGTCTAACATGTCTGTGTTGCTCCAAGCATACATGTTTTCTTTCTGTCACCAATAATGGATAATGTCATTCTTGAACATCTTGATATTTGCATTGTTGTATCCTATTTTTTAAAAGGTTTTTTTTGTGTGTGGCTATGTTGAAGTCTAACTTGTAGGCACATAAACCTATACCTGTGTAGTGGTACCTCAGGATCCTGGAAGGTTAACCGCATCTTTGTAGACATTAATTGCCACATCCAGTTTTCTACCTCCATCTGCCTTCTGCCCAAGAAGGAATGGGAAAGAGAAGGACATGCTCTGTTCCTCAGCCATCTCAGGTCCTGGTCTGCCTTCTTAGCTGAAGTAGTTGAGAGTGTTTCTTCCTAATAAGATGCCGTGCTATAAACTGCAGAATGTGAAGCACCATTGACAGTTCTTATCAAAGTAGGTCTTGCGATACCTACTACAGTCTGGGGAGGAGCCTGTGCTAAAGAATTGAAAACCCATAAAAAAGTATGTAGATCAGGGGAACCTGAGCAATAATACACAATATATGCCAGTATTACGCTAAACCAGATAATTTAACATAATATGTAATGTTTTGAGCACACAGAATGAGTTGAAAGTGTAACAGCATCAAAGCCAGTACCACCAAAAATTTGCTTGCGTAGAAACGGAGTGCTCCTTTTACGATCTGGAAACCTTTGGGTACAAGAAGAGCTTTTTACCAATACTGCCCACTGTATAAGGTGGCAGATTTATTCATGCTGTTTAGTTACTCTATGCTGAAGTTCATTTGTGTGGAAGCTTAGACTCACTGACTTGTGCGAACAGAGAGGAAAAAGTAATTAAAGTCTAGATACAAAAGGTAAAAATTAATAAAACTTATAAAAGGATGACAAATGTGTTCTTTGTACCTGTGCTTTATAGTTAATTTCTGTTGTTTCCTCAGGACCTTATTAATCAAGGAAGAGAGAAAGTTGTGGAAGCAACCAACAGTGTAACTGCAGCAAGAATTCAGCCCCTTGAAGACATCATTTCAGCCATAGTGAGTGAAGTGGATAACTGTTGGTTTAGATCAGGACATGGGGAAAATGTTAAATAGTGTCAGAGAAAGAAATTATTATTGTGTATAGTCATTCAGCTGATCAACTGTATTATCAATGAATACAGTTTCCAGGTTGTATTGACCTTTATCCCTGCAGCTTGTAGTAACCCTTGATGGTAATGGTATCTAGGTGACGTAGAGCTTTAGAGGACTGGCAGCTTAGATCCATAGTTATTTGCCACACTCTGAAAATAAGAACAATACTTATGCATAAATAAGATGTATTTCCCATAGCTTGTTCTTATCTATCAAGGTCTGCCATATTTCTCACTTGCTTCTAATAATCAAGAGGTGTATTACCTTACTTAGCAGTTAGAAGAACTAGTAACTCATAGTTCTAATTCTGGTGAAGTATAACTTTGCATTTATTGGAAATTGGGATTTGTTTTAACTCCTGATGCAACTCTGAACATAAGGGAAGACCTCAGTTACCATTATGCTGTTATGAAAATGAGTAGTTCCCATAAGGTTTTTGTTTTTTTCTCCTTTTCAGTGGAAAGAAAATGTAACCCTCACGGAGAGCCAAGTACAAGCCCTGGCACTAAGCAGACAGGCAAGCCAGGAGCTTGATGTCAAGCGCCGAGAAGCCATCTATAACGATGTCCTTACTAAACAACAGATGGTAAAGTATCTCATACCTATTTGACCAACTGTCCATGGGTGGACTGGGATGTTGAGTATGGACTCTGCATGTGTGTGTTCATAAAATCAGAGTATATGTTTAGGTAGATAAATACGTACTTGCAGAACAGTTGTTTGAGTGGGCCAGGTATTTGCTGGCATTGTGTAAAGGTGTGCATTTGCTGGCATTGTGACTTGGGGAAATGGTGGCTTCTGCAGTGTGTTGGATTGCATTGCTCAGCCTGGTCAAAGGAGAATCCATGAGAAGTTCATTAAAAAGAAACACCAGATTTTTCTGTTGGAGTAGTTTGCTTGAAGGTCGTGAGGTTTAAAGAGAAACCTGATTCCCAGAGAGAGCTCCAAAACCAACTTAATGAAATGCAAATCTCAAACAGTATTGGTAATGGGTTTTCATCTTCGAATTATTCTGCAGAATCTGAAAGGTGCTCACATGATGTCAATGGGAAGATTTTTCTTAGGCAAACAAACATTTAGTGACAGTCTGCACACAGCACTTTGGAAGGGAAGATAAATGGTATCTGACAAATAATGTTGTAACTTATACCTGGGAATAATTTCACAGTATAGTGCATGTTGCCATAGCAACTTACCTAAATGCTGCAAGCAATACAATAGGCAAGTCATTAAGAGAACTTAGCCCTAAATGGTGTTACTAAATGGATTCTACAGTAATCAACTTGTGAATACCGTCACATTAGTGATGGTGATAACAATGGTGCTTTTTTCTTCAGCCACCCTATCCCTAACTAATTGATTTTAACTCTGAACTTGATACTTGCAGCACTGAAACAGGCACTTACAACAGCTCTACTTTCCCTTCACAGTTGATCAGTTGCGTTCAGAGGATACTTATGAACAGAAGACTACAGCAGCAGTACAATCAGCAGCAGCAGCAGCAGATGTCGTACCAGCAAGCAGCAATGAGTCACCTCATGATGCCAAAGCCTCCAAATTTAATCATGAATCCTTCCAACTACCAACAGATAGATATAAGAGGAATGTATCAGTCAGTGTCTGGTGGTATGCAGCCCCCACCATTACAACGAGCACCACCCCCAATGAGAGGCAAAAATCCAGGGCCTTCCCAAGGGAAATCAATGTGATTTTGCACTAAAAGCCTAAAGGATTGTTAAAATCAGAGAAAGAACTTTTTATTTTTTTAGGAATCAATGGCTTAACAGAACTCAACTGTAAAAAAAGGTAAAAAATAGTTTGGTTGGTCCCCTTTAATGCCATGTTCCATATTAGTGTTTCAGCTTTGTTTAACTAGGACATGTTTTCCCTGTTGTCAGTGATGTTGCCTAGAATCTTCTTACATATGTTGAGTACAGGAGATAAAAAGTTGTTTTCAGTGAAAACAAGTTCTCCCGTAACAGTAGCATCTCCACAGGTTTCCTGTCTAAACTCCTATGCTTGCTTTTAGTGGCTGTGAAGCTGTCATCAGATTTGAGAAGCTTAGGAAGGACTGCAGGTCTGTATGTTTCAGTATATACCATATATGAATTGTAAACAGCTGAGTTCTTGATTAGAGTTGATTCCTCAAATTATGGAATACTTTTCTGCTTACCCATTTCTTTATATTAATGGGACTATTACAAGATAAATAGTCTAGTTCCCTTTTGACTGAGGTCTGGACTTGTACTATGTCATCTATGCTGAATGAAACAGCAACTAAAAATACTCTTTGGAACAGAATTGAGTGCAATATTCTTAAATACTACTACTCTGAAACTTTTGAGTCGTGCAGTTATATTGAAACTGTGGACACAGCCTTAACTCTCGTGACTTGGGGAAGGTGATTGCTCTTCCCCAGTCCTCTGCCATTTTTTATTTTCAGTTCTGTGTGATGGAATGACAAGTGATGATCTTAGTTGGAGATGTTTTTCCTTCACATGCTAATTCACTCTACGTGGAGTCCAGTACAAAGCACATTTCTGTTAACTCCTTAATGCTGGTGCTACTGTCTTTTCCCATTGCCGGCAGTGGGAGACAGGCCAAGACAATTAAATTCCTGGTATTTTGGGGGTTAAAAATAATGATGGTGGCCAGGGTCAAATCCTGTTATATAAAACAACTTTAAAATGGCAGAACCATTGCTGATACAAAATTGATGCAAAGAAAAGTGCTATAGCAACTTCCAGAGCTGCCAGAGCAGCAAAATACCTTTTTCCTCTATTAGGTAAGAGTTTTGGTTATGCACTCCTCCGCATCCCCTTTTGTTTTGTGTGAAAACATGAGTAATACACAAAGAGCTTGATTTTGTTTTGGTTTGGTTCTTTTTGTGTAGACCATGGATACATTTCTGGTTTGTTATATATCATTAACACTCTCACTCTTTTTGTTCTTGTGAAGACC
Source organism: Loriculus beryllinus (assembly GCA_039877255.1). Taxonomy (NCBI): domain Eukaryota; kingdom Metazoa; phylum Chordata; class Aves; order Psittaciformes; family Psittacidae; genus Loriculus; species Loriculus beryllinus. The sequence continues at coordinate 7,361 of JBCJKH010056918.1, read as the reverse complement.
TACAAATAGGCTTTTTCTTTGCATATAGTTTGGTTGATTCTTTGCCTCCCCCCAAAAAAAAGAGTCTGTAAATCTGGGGATAAAAGTAAGTGATAGGAACATTGAGGCAATGGTGTATCGACTACAGAGAGCTCTGGAGGAATGAGCTCTGGAAGCGTTTGCTCCAGACGTTGCTGGACTCTTCTGACTTGCTGATGTGAACTGAAAAGTGTTCTGGTTTCTGGGAAGCTTCTTGCAGGAGTTTGAGTTCTTGCCCTGAACGGACAAGTGGGTTTTTGCATTTGAATATGCAGATCTTACACAAGAATTCATTTTGCGATTGAAACCTGGTTTGCGATCTGAACAGTTTGTTTGACCTGTTGCAAAGCCAGCTAACAAGTTGTTGTCTTGGACTCTTATTACAAGATACCACCAGAGAACCTCAGTATGTTTGAGTGCTTTGCCAGTTCTGCAGTTCCATTTTATCTGGGGGGGAGGGAGTAAAAAAAGAGACGTGTTCACATGAGAAGAAACAAAACGTGAGACTTTTGAGACAAACATTTGAAGGCAAATGTACTCTGGGCAACTCTCACTGATACTCCTACGTGTCGTGAGTAAGAGAAATACTTTCTACCAAACCTGGGAATGTTCAGTGGAGTTTTACAGTAACTCAAAGACTTAAATGTGGAAGTTTTAGGCAACATTTAAAGGCACGTTTTTTTTTTTCATTCTGGACACAGCTATGGATAACAGAAGACTAACCACGTAAGAAGAAATCAGAGATAAGCATTGAAATAACCCTTGGACCACTTTGCATACATGTTCCTCACTTGACATTTTAGCTGCATAACAATGTGCTTTGAGTATAACATCAAGCTTTAACAAATACTTAAAAAGACAGAACGTACATCAATAAGATAATAAAAGGCTCATTTTTGTATTTGTTTTTGATGTTTTAACTAGATGAAATGGCTTAAGATGACGAATAAAAATGTTGCTTGTAATACAGTTTTGCCTGCTAAATTCTCCACATTTTGTAACCTGTTTATTCCTTTGGATGTAAAGCGTTTTTGCTTAGTATTGTGATATTGTATATGTTTTGTCCCAGTTGTATAGTAATGTTTCAGTCCATCAACCAGCTTTGGCTGCTGAAATCATACAGCTGTGAAGACTTGCCTTTGTTTCTATTAGATGGCTTTTCAGTTCTGTATTAAATATCTTAAGTACTATAGAAAAGGTGTCCCTTCTTCCTCTAAAGCTGTTTTGTAATATATATAAGGACTGGAAATGTGTTTTTAAAGAGAAGAAGCATTCAAGTATGACGATATACTATCTGTGTTTTCACCATTCAAAGTGCTGTTTAGTAGTTGAAACTTAAACTATTTAATATCTCATTTAATAAAGTGACCAAAATACATCAACGTGCCTTGTGCTACATTCACAATGCAGGGTTAACGACGCAGGGAAACGGGCTGAGAGCGAACGTGGCTTTTGAGAACTGCTCTGCGAGTGGAAGCTCTGAGTTTTGCTGCACTGAGAGGTACCCGTTACTGGATGTAGCCATTAATGTCATTGAGGGGAAGTAGTTGTGATCAGAGTTTTCTAATTACGTTAATTAATAACAGCTTCTGCAGCCAGTCTGTCTGCTAAAAATAGAGTGAGTTCTCACCCAGCCATGATACAGTGTTATGTGTGAGGTGATGTTCTACTTGGTCCAATTAGAACCTAATTACTTATTTTTATCCTTATAATTGTGCTTCTTCCTTTCTTAGTTATTAAATCCCACCTTTTGGCTAAGAAATAACCCTCCCCATGCAAAAACCAGCATGAGTTGTGTTTTAAATATGCCCCTATGCTTGTTCCCTGTACTTGAAGTTCTCTGGTAGCTCCTGGCCAGGGCTGCAGCCCTATCGTTGCCCCGGATGCGTCTCCTGGGGAGGTACAGCAGGATGTGCTGGGAGCTGAGAAAGGGCAGATGCCATGGCAATCATGTCTGGTATGAAAATACTCACGTTGTGCTTAAGGGGCAGTGTGGGCACCATGGTTTTAAAGGTCCCTGTAGCCTTAGTTTGGTTACAAACTCATACAAAGCAGGGCTGCAAAGGGCTCCAGTGCTGAGCAGCAGCGTGCTGAACGCTTACCCTGTGGGGTCTTTTGTCTTTACCTCAAAAGCAAAACCACCCTGAGCAGAGTAAATAAAGGTTAAATTCATCAGTTCAAACAAAAAGATGGTTGGAGTTTGATAAATTAGAATCATAGAATTGTTAGGGTTGGAAAGGACCTTAACATCATCCAGTTCCAACCCCTCTGCCATAAGCAGGGACACCTCACACTGAACCATGGCACCCAAGGCTTCGTCCAACCTGGCCTTAAACACTGCCAGGGATGGAGCATTCACAACTTCCTATCTGAATCCAGACCTACGGGGCACAGCAAGCACTTGCTGTAATGACTCAGCTGTATCAGTCCCTCATGGCACGTTTGGAGTAAAACTGCCTTTCCTGCCTCAGCTCTTTACATAGGAAGGAGAATTTGCACCATCATTTAAGAAATGGGAAAACCTCATAGTTTTGCATGTGACATGAGTGCTGTGATTTGCAGGTGACATTTTCCAGCACATACCAGAATGAAGGAGCACGCAGTATCTTTCTAGCTTGCATCTCCTGGCTGAGGTCAGCTCTTGAGCTAAATGGTCTAATAGCATTTCTTCCGTTTTTTTCTCTTTTCTCCTTTGTTACCATACATGCAAACAATCAATCTTACATTTCAATTGATCAGCAAGGTACTGGATGCATCACCAAATGGAGGTGTTTGAAACCATGGCTTAGCCCATCCTGTGCTGGGACATGGACTGCTCTGCCAGGCAGGTCCTGGCAACCTCTGTGCTTCCTCCAGAGGCTCTCAGACACCCCAGTCATTGCAGGAGGCAATTACCATTCCAGTGGAGGAGCTCTGCACTGGAAGCTGGATCCACACCATAACCTCACTCTACCATGCTGCCTACACAAAGCACAACCTCCCCCTTTAGTGCGGGCAAAGATGCTGGGATATGGGCAGAAGGGATAAATACTGCCTTGAGCTGGGCAGGTAGGTTCTGTGTCGCAGAATGGGAACAATGCAAAATCTCTCCAGACTGATGTCCGTGGTGAGCTTTTGTCTCTCCTTGTTCACTATCAAGAGAATCCTGAGGGACCTGACTGCCAGTCATCGCTGTAGGGCTTTCTGCATGCTCCACAGTAGTAATTGGTACCAGAACATGGAGCTAATTGTCATTGTCCACCATTGGGCTTTCATTATGTGTCACTTGGAGGGTGTTAATGAACATGGGGCTGTCATTAGCAATCCAGTTTGCAAGAAAAGTGACTGGCAGCTGGCAAGATGCACACTGACAGCAAAAAGAGTTCACGACAAGGGAACTGGGGCACAGGGGGGCGTATTCTGGGATACACCATGGAAGAATGTCACCACGGAAGAGTTTGTTCCTCTCTGTAGCAAACAGCATTGCCAGAAGCATTGCCTTGCTCAGCAGACTCAGAAAAGGAACCAAATGGTTCATGTTCACGCTGACAGCAGTTATCCATGGACCTGTCCCATGGCCATGCATGTCCTTGCTAGCATTCAGGCTCAATGCTCTTCTGCATTCTCCTTAGCAGCTGAGTATGGGAGGATGGAAGACAAAAGGCAGCAAAGAAAACGCACATGCTGATCTGAAACTTCCTCCAGGGGATCATTCAATGTAATAGCTGAGCAACACCCTAATGCCACACTTATTAGGCAAGCTTATGAATACCCCAGTTTGCAGTCACAGATCCATGAACCCCAAGCCCCAGAGCAAGCTGCTCTAGTG
>JBCJKH010056917.1:0-31260 GCA_039877255.1 Loriculus beryllinus | reverse complement strand
CATAACGTGGCTAAGCAGCCATTTTAATTGCCTTTTAATTTGTAACACTGAGAAGTGAGGAACTTGGGATTGGGATCAGACTCATGGGATTTGATGTATGCTGCTGATTATTCAAGTTGTCTAAATTCCTTGATCATTCACATATACAACCTATAAACGCTTCCTAATATATATATTGAACCTGTGCTTGAAGGACTGCATAAAGCAAATGTTACTCTTTGAACACACTCCTACTCACTTCACCCTGAGGAAATAGCTAAAGCGTGTTTATTTATTTACTATACACAGCCCTCCACTGAGATGCCAATATACCAGAGCCTGTATATTCCAGCCTATTTGCTTGCTTGTTTATTAACCTTTCACTGACTGCTCTTCCCACCAACTTCCTCCTGGGTTAGGCATATTTGGTTACCACTGATTTGCATGTGGCTTACTCTAGTTTCTTTGCACCCCTGCCCTTCGAAGCAGCGCAGCTGGAGGCCACAGGGAGGAGGAGGAGGAGCTCTCCAGGGTTCTGCTCAACCTGAGGTGCAAGAATCTGGGCAGAAATGCCTTAAACCTGCCCTTCCATCCAGGCAGCTTGGATCACCTTGCAGAAATAAGGACATGCCCAAGTTAAAGATGGAAACAGAAATTCTGGTAACTCCCTACCTGCCTGCTTTGTGATGTTCTGAGTAATATGGAGCCTGCAGTCCTCCACATCATGTTTCTGAAGGGAGAGCAGACCAGCGGAGGTGGGAATAATGGCTGCATTGGACGAGACAGTTGGAGAGCTGGCAGAGTTTCAGGAGTAGTGGTGAAGTCGTAAGCTCACCAGAAGTGGGCCTGCAGCTGATGGATTTGGTTTCTGAGGATCCATTCAGGCAGTGGTCTGATGGTGCTAGGAGTTGCAGAGTAGTCCTGAAGCAAAGGAGAGCATAGTTTATAAACAAAATTTTTAAGGAGGTGACTTAAGCATTATCTTTCTGTTGTACTGGAAATGTAACAGCATCACCTTTCTACAGGCAGCTTTAGCTGGGTCATTTGAAAGAGTCAGCCTCTCCATGCTACCTGATAGATTGACCTTGACTTGGGCTACAAAGTTTGGGAAAATATTTGCAGGTTTTACACTCACTGGGCCTGCTATTCTGGGGTGTGAGAACTGAGGGATGACAAGCTTAAGAGAAAGTACAAGAGCCACAAAGATAGAATGTGATAACTACATGAAAACTAGAGGAACCGGAAGGAATGGGGGAAAGATAAAGGGGCACAGTAAGAAATGCACTGGGATATTATGTAGCTCTTTAGGAAACAATCACAGATGTTTAGCAGCTCATTAGGGAAAAACAAATCTCTCCAAACCATAATACCAGACCTGGCCAACTGCAGCGTGAATGTGAGCGTGGGTACATGAGCGTGGGCTATGTGTGCCTCTGCAGCGCGGAGGATGGAGACAGGTTTGCCACAAGCACACACGCACGTGAGCTGGGACACATCAATACAGAAGTAACCTTGGTGACAGAGGCACGACTGAAACACTCAGATTCATAGCTCCCAGCTCTGTGCTCAGACCACTAGACTATCTTCTGTGTTTATCACAGCGATGAAATACAACAGCCGCTGCTGCAGGCAGAGCAGGCTAATGGCAGCAACATGCTCTTTCCATAAGCATTCCTTTCTGACTATGACCAGAGACTGGATAAAGAGGCTCACAGGCCTTTGGTTTAGCCCAGTGCAGTCGTTCTTGTTTCCGTTATGCCAGATGAAGCCCTCATCCAACATAAATAAAGAACAGGATGTGGCACTGTAAGTTTCTTTGTTTACAGTGTCTTATTAATTCTAGAACAAATGTACTCAATTTGAAAGCAAAAGAACATTTTCTTACTGTCAGCTCTACAAGCTGGTCTGGAAAGCTGATTGTCACTGGGTTCTTTTTGTCCTGTACATCAATGCAAGTAAAGCTCTGGAGACAAAGATCCGTACATTTCTTCTGCAGTACCTTCTCCTTGCCCCCATATCCTGTCTCTGTGCCATCTGCAGTTCTTACCTTCAGCAGGTTTATGAAATGTCTCAGCTGAATAAAAATGTGTTGTTGCTGATATAAGAGCAAGATTGGAATTCATTTCATCTTTATTACAGTGCAATGAAATTAGTTATGTTGACATCTCTATTATAAAGGGAGTAAAAGCTACAGAATTTTTTATCCATGTAAGTAAAATAACTGTTTATAATCCTGCTATGCTACATAGAAACATCATTTTTCTGTGATGCTGTTTCACAAAATAATGTAGACATACGGATTGCATACTTGTTAGTAGGGGCAGGATTTGCTCTGAACAAATAATCCATTGATCACACTTTGTTTCAGTTAAATACCAGTTTGTCTTCATTTCATTCATTCTCCTTTTTGATACTGAAGTTTGCCATAATAAAGACTCTGTTGGGATTCTAATTAGTAACTTTTGAGGAACACCATTACACAGGGAATTGAGAAAAAGGTCAATGCCTCCAGGAATCTGGAAAATACTTGGGTAAGATGTATTTCCTGTTGTTTTATTTAGATAATTTAAAGTTTTAAACAGAAAGATAAAAGATAATGATTAATACGAAGCCTACTATCACTCCAGAAATGTATTATTATCAAAGCCTACCTAAAAAAATTTCTTTCGACCAGATGTGTCATTTTTCCTTTGGACAATACTAGCTTGTTCATCTTGTTGTCTGAAATGTGCTTAATCAGACAAAAAATCAAGAGTAGTCAGAGAAAGGAAACACCTTTGAGAATCATCCCTAATATACTTCCATTAATCTCAATGGGATAACAGCAGTAGGAACCAGCCTATGTGCTCTGCAAAGGAGAGAGCTGCAGTTCCATGGACAAAAGACATGGTCTGGTTAAATCAATTTCTAGTATCTTGTCTCGACATATTTGAGAGCACTATCTTTCTCAATTAATGTCAGCTCTGCTCTGGGAATACTCTTTGGTAGTTAACTGTTGCTGTTAGGCAGCTAACTTCAGATATACCACAGCTGGCTTATGTATTTTGCTGTTAATATTTTGGTAATGTCACAACAAATGCAAAGCAAGCAAACTACTAAGCCAGAGTGCAGAAGATTTTCCACCCAAATAAATCAACTTTAAGGATAAGAAAACCCAACTGTAAACTTCTTCTGACTGACTCCACACATTAAATTACCAACCACATGAACATATCTAAGGCATATCTTAGGGGTTTCTTCTCCCCAGATTTCTAAGTCTCCATCATACTGGGGTTGCATATGTGCCTCTGTGCAAACACCAGCCATCTCTAGAATGTTTAATTTTAAATTCATTCTTGGGCAGTTTCTTTACTTTCATTTCCACTTACATCAAACAGAAACCTCTTAAAGAGCCTAACTCCTCACGTAGGCCAAGAGCGGAGGAAGAGCAGACATGATGGTTAGATGGTGTCAAGAAAGAACTGAACGCATCTGTGAGGAAGATCACAGAAGAAAAAAGAAAGCAAACCAAAGAAAGATGATAATGGAAAGCAAGTGCAAGGCAAATTCGCGATGCGCATCTCCTTGTGGTTTTCATGGGCAATTACCCACTAGAGGGAGATAGACTGTAATTTGTTGCCAAGTGGATTATGGCAGAAGTTGGACTTTGTAAAGGTCCAAGAGGAAACAGTGTGGTAAGAAACCCAGTGAAGACCCACGTTTCTCACCCTGGTAGAGTTTCATGCTGCAAAGTTCTGTGCAAGTTACCAACTGGACTGAAATCCCTTCCTGCTCTGACCCAGCTTTCATTACACTTCTACTTATAAACTCCCCAACCGCTATTAACCTGTTTGTTTGTTGGTGACAGCATCACCTGGAGTTGTAAGGATGGCAGAAACAGTGTTATGCTTGTCTAAGACTAACTGAACTGCCACAGCTCCCCAGCATGGGGCAGGCCATGCACACCTCAAGTGCCTCAAAAGTGTCCCTGCCTATGGCAGGGGGGTTGGAACTGGATGATATTATGGTCCTTTCCAACCCTACCTATTCTATGATTCTATGATTCTATAATTCAAAGCAGGCTCAAACACGTCCTTTCCTCAAGGGAAACCAAGAAGGGAAGTAGTAATGGATGCTCAGAATTGAAAACAGAATATAGGAAAAGTAGCTCTTACCCATGTGTGTCATTCCTGCATCAGAAAATCAGTACATTAGAGACTTCCTAACTTCCAAACCAGAACTGCATCTAGATGAGAACGTGTCAGAGACTTCATTAAGCCCAGCTCCCTTGAATGTGTCTATTTCCTTTTTGAACCTATTTATTTATGGGTTTTAAAACATCCTGTGGCACCAAGGTCATATGAAAATGTATTTCCTTCTGTTCTTTTTTAAACCCTGCTCCCAGATAAACTGATTGAATTAATACAGTATTATGAGCAGTGATAACCATTTTCTACTCACTTTCCTCCCACCTTCATTATTTTCCAGACCTCTATGTGTCCCCTTCCTGTTGCAGCACAGAATATAAACCCCGGCCTGGCTCCTGTTTATACTAGGATTTTTGAATGATATGAAGACTTTTCAGAGTCAAGCTATTAGCAGTGACTCTAACCTTGCCCCTCTGCATAAGAACTGTTGGATAAGTAAGAATCTAATGCAGGCTCGGAAAAGATGCATAATTATTTCCACACAGGAAGTTTGCAGTTGATAGTTCGGTGTCACAGACAGAAATGACTACTCTAACGTGCTGTGAACTAAATCAGAGCCAAAACAATTACCTAATGCCTGTGAACCCTCACGGTCAACTATATTCTCTACTACCATGTATAATTGCCAGAGAAATTCGCTGACAAACACCAGTCATCAAAAACACTCCTTCCTCCCAAGCCCCATGTCACTAGTTTCCAAGTGGTGCGCAGCTATATCCTGCTCACCTTCAAATTCCCTCAGAAATAGAATATATATTGGGGTTCTGGGCACTACTGTTTCAACAACCCTGGTGTAAGGATTACTGAAAACATGGCTCCATTTGTCAGCACCCTGAGATGATCCTTAACACTGAGCAAGTTAAGGTAAATGTAAAACAGTGCATTTGCAAAAACCCAAATCTAAGCAACACATTTGCATTGCTCAGCCAAAGGAATACACAGAAATGAAAAGAAACAGGGTATAGAGGACATTTGCAGACCTAGAAGAGCAGCTGGCTCTGCTCTGTAAGAAAACTAGGCACAGGTGCTGGGATTGAGCCCAGGGCCCTGATTCCCAGCTGGCATGCTGAAAGAGGCTTCCCGCTCAGGGAGAGTTAGATGACTGTTCCTTGGGAGGAGAGGCCTCAGAAAGGGGAGGAGGTTGTTCCTTTGGCACAACAGGAAAGCACTGCTAGCTGAGCCAAAGGGGAATGGAGCCTCTTTGTTGATATGAGTTGGGTGTACTTCCTCTTTCAGCTGTTGATTTAACGATTAAACCAGAAAATGATTGATATATGTCATATTGGAATGAGTGTGGGGCTCCTCACTCTGACTGATGAGCAGTCTGGATGACTTACTTCTACCTGTTGCTCAGATTAGGCCCAGTGAATTCCCCTCATTCTATCCATCTGATGAACTGCTAGATATTTGCAACCCACAGCTAAGGCTTCAGTTTCTACACAAAGTTCCCTCTTGAAATTGCTTTCAGAGGAAAGTGCCTGGTTTAGGGACTCCCCCTGGATAATGATCAAATCCAACAGTAAAGCTCCTTTATGTCAACTTTTATTTTCTTCTATACACATATAATTTCCAAGCCACATTTCATACTCTCACATAACCAGGATTAAAGCATGTAATGCATTGCTGAGAAAACAACTAATGGCTTTAAGGTAACAGGACGTTTGGGGGTGAATGCCTCCTAAGTCTGTCTCTAGGGAATACTCTAATAGTAATAAAGTGAATGGAGCCCTAAGACAGGCAGGAGAGAGGTTGCTGATTACATGGGAAAGCCCAGACAAAGCGTCTTCTGTTTCTGATGCCTGAAATTCAGCCGCTTCTGTTTCTGATGCCTGAAATTCAGCCTCTTAAGAAAAAGGCAGGATACTGGCAGAGCACCACTGGGATGTACTTGTGCTGATGGCTTTCTGTTATTTTTCTATAGCTTCACATCACATCTTACCAGGTATTTCCCCTCAAGATCCTCATATACCCACAAATCAGTCCAAAAACCAAGTGTTGTCAACAGAGCTGCCGCTTCACTTGCCTGGGAGGTTGCCATTCTTTCTGTGTCACAGGAACAAGGATGAAAATGTTAACTTTTAGCCCTTTCCAACACTTTTACGGTATTATTTGGCAAGAATATATACCAGATTTGGGTTTATTACGTAAATGTGCTTGTTCATTTACCACTCTGTCTGTGAACATCACTGATAGTAGAGGGACATGGCATACATATGCATGCATAAGACTGGGGCCCAACAGCTTAGGTCCTGCTAAGGTCAAGGCACAGACATCCAGACAAACACTGATTTGGAAAATTTACAGTATAGGGGATGGTTATAGAAAGGGAAAGCGGACTGACCATTCCAAAGGAGCCAACTCCTTTTTTAAATCTCTTAATCTGCTTTTCATTATCTCCATGGGGAGGCCTCTTGAGAAAAGCAGCTCTTTGACTTGAATAAAGGAGGGGCTGTGGGCTTGCATGCTGGAATGGGGAGGTCATTGTACAGCAGCACGGAAGATGGGAGTGTTAGTCAGGTCAAGGAGAACAGGATAAAAAAGTGTGAGATCTGTGCTACAAGCTTGGTCTGGATTATGTAAGGTAGAAAGTTTAAAGCTGAAAGGTAAACAAAAGAGAGCGATTCAAAGGTTGGAAAGACATATTCTGGTAGGGTCATTCAGGCTGATTGTTAGGGAAAAATATGGGCCAGGACTGATAAGATCATCAGCAAAACCAGGGAGAAAAGAGGTAACAACAACTGAGGCCCAAGAGGGCTGAATTCAGAACAGGAATTTTAAGCATCAGGCTTCAGCAAATCAACCTTTCCATCTTCAATCTTTTAACAGCAGTGCTTAGTGCTGCTTCCCTCCTTAGAGGCAGACAAAGCCCATATATGCCGGAGGGACAATGGGACTACATAGCATTTTGCCTGCTACCAAGTCATACAGCTGTGTGCATGTGCTGGCTGTAATCCTCCCCTCTCTAAACCATTGCTTATCACAAGGAGCCTCAGACTTGCCAAATTGCCAAATTGCTACAGAAAGTTACGGTATTGCCACTAAAATGGCCCTTGGAAGTAGCTTTTTTAGCATAAACAGGTAAAAAAATCTCCTAAATTGGTGTGCTGACCTTCTGCTGTTTATTTCATGGACACAGAAAGGTGTCTCTGGTTTGCAGGGACCTATTGTTCCAGCACTCCTGTATTACTGGCTGACTTCTGCAGGAATTTGGAGATACATAAGGAGCGCAGGATCAGGTCTACACAATCCAGGATGGGTGGGAAGAGCGCATTTGGAGATGAAACAGGTTATTTTAAATACAGGATTGCTAATTTCAACGCACGATCTGAGACTTTCTCATATCAGATGCAGTTAACAGGTGTCCTTTTAATCCTAGAGACTCCTTTTGTATTTCTGTATTTCTCAAAGGCAGAATCAGTTTAGTTACAGCTCCGTTCTTCCCTTTTTGCTACATGTACAGCCTGGATACTGCCCGCCCTCCCTCCTCTGCTCAATCCTGCCTTGGCCAGAACCTTCTAGCTTTTTCCCCATGTCCTCCTCCGGCCCCGCAGACAGCAGCACCCCGAAACCCAGCATTGTGCCATGATTATGCATCTTTTCCGCTTGTTTGTTTCACGTAAGCTCCATCTGCTGGTTAAAACTAGAAGCTGTGGGGTTTCCACTAGGAGCTGCAAATGCTCCTTTTTCCTCAGTTTGGAAAGATGTTCAAAATTATCTGTTTGTGCTCTCCCAGTCGTGTTCTTCCCGTCTGCCTGCATGTCACATTTAATTAATGACAACCTAATACGCTATTTTGTATTGCTAATTTGGGTCGAGCCTATGCAATCTTTTAAAATACCTACCCCCCCCCCCTTTATTTTTTTGACTAGCATTCGAGCAGCTAATTATCCTTGGATGTGGAATGACTGTTTACAGCACGTTATTACTGTCAAGGCAATCTCTGAGTAGCTTTCCACTGCATTGTTTGAAAGGCACCCAAGGCAGGTCGCTTCTGTGCTGTTAATGCGCAGCCACAGCCGCTTGGGTTTGGAGCATTAACAGACAGGAGTGAACTTGTGACCTGGACGTACAGACAGAGCAAGTCTGTAATCCAGCGACCACTTGAACTTTTACCTTTGGGCTTTAATATTTACAGAGCAACAGGCTGCAGGATCCCCCAAGTCTCTCCTAAAAATCTGTGGTGATGAATGGGAGTATTTTTAAAAGAACTACTAATAATCTGTTGGGTTGTTTCTTTTTCCCCTTGAGGGAAACTTAATGCAACTTGCTACACAGTAATGTCTTTTTTTCCCTCCCTTTCTTCAGATTTACACTGAACAGCGGTGAATAAAGATGAGGTTAATCCCACATTGTTAAACCTATTCAAGGAGACAACCTGGGGATTGCCATGGAAACAGATTCTACAGACTAAAAGCATAATCCTGCTTTTAAATACTGTACATGGACCCTGGACCACTACGTAGCTTAGAGAATCACTCTGTTCACAAACATGATGTTGCAGCAGAGAAATGGCAAACCTATCTCCTGTCTCATCAAACACTAATTATGCTCCCATCTCCTCCCACTTACAGCCCAGAGCATCAGGCATTGCGCGTCCTTCCTCTCCACCCCCTGCGCCTTATCTCACCCAGATAACAGGGAATGGAGGCCCCTTGTGTACTGAGCGTGGTGGTTCTGGCAAGTGTGTCATCCATCTGGTAATGTTACACAGCCACTTTCACAAGCTATAGGGCAACTAACTGGCCCTGCGGCTGAAGCTAGGAGTAGGGGTCCTGTTATCCATCCTCCAAAAAAAAAAATCAGCAGGATCTAGGAAGTGCTTCCTGTGACATGTCCTCAGGGAAGGCATAACAACCGTGGTGAGCATGGAGGGCTGCCCCGTCCAACTGTGCAGGTCACAAAGAAATCCCACTCCCCATATGCATCTGCCTGCCACTCTTGAGAGCTCATTAGATGGTGGAGGGAAGAAGTAAGGGACAACAGCAGATCTGAATTTCATACAACTATTTAATCTGCTGTGCCATGAAATAGAGATTTTCTGAAAGAGAACACTGCACACATAGCTACTACCTTATAGTTTTGCTCCCTGGTCATACTGACATTTGCCCCTCAGTTTCTAGTCAGATCTAGAGGAGGGAGGAAGGAGTTGGAACTACATGATCTTTAAAGTCCCTTCCAACACAAACCATTCTGTGATACTATGATCTCTAAACTTCCTCAATGAATTATAGGTTCCGCTGCTCCTTTTTCATGTCTGTGCAAGTAATGCACTGACGCAGGCATATTCTGTGCTTTTGTAGGTCTTACTCACATACCTCTTTTAGACAAGAAAAACATTCTTGCCTTTTTCATAGCACTGGGCTGTGCTCATGTGTCAGTAAAATACATGTTTCAGTATTTCCACAGCCTATGGCAGATGCCGCAATTTCCTGTTGGAGTTTGCTTTGTAATTGTTTAGACAATTCTCACCTTGCTTTTGCCTCTATTCGGAATTTGGGGAGGGGAGGGACTTTTTATGTTCAATACTAAATAATAATCTTATTCTTCAAAAAAAAAGTTTATTTTAATCATTCTCAGATCCTTATTAAATCCATGTAAAAGAAGGGATTTGTATTTCATCCTTTTAGTCCTGCTAGAAAGCACATTTTTCAGTAAGATGGCTGACAACTTTTCCAAAGGACATGGCTGCTTTAAGAACCAGGTCTAAAATGGCCATAGCAGCTTAAGTTAATTGTGTGTATTGTGTTTTATCCTGGGGATGAGTGTTTTCTTTGTGAACTCACAGACTGTTGGTGTGGATGGTGTGAAAGATGTGTTTCTTTACAACAAATGACTCCCATGCAAGGTCTGTGTATCACCCACAGTCACTAGGCCATTTCAGGAGACATTTGCACAACTACTTGAAAATTATTAATACTTTGTTTTTTCTTAAGCAAAAGCTTGATATGTAAAAATCAATTTGTATTTTGGAACGGCATCCGTTTAGGAAATATTCAGGGAGTGTATTATCATTCGTTTTCATATATGGTAGGAAACCATGTAACTTCCCAGGTATAAACAAATCTGGAACAAAAGACTGTACAAAAACATAACGGATTCAGCTCTGAAAAGGCTCATGCATCTACATTGTCTGCTACCCTGAATACTAATGAATTTAATGAAACTATTGAAAGACTGGTTACTTGTCTGCATAAATGTATTGAGACCTCTGTAATCATCTGTTTGCTGTCTGAAATCTCTTGTCAATAGTTTAATGACTTCAGAGCATATTATTCTTCTTGTATAGGCTTCATATAATGTTTCTACATAATTAAGCAGCTTTGTTAGAGGAACTGCCATTAGTTGCCCGATTTCATTTGGTTTTGTTATCAGCCAACCAGAAAGAAAAAAAAGAACAAGAGAAGGCTACAAATCCAGTCTAGTGAGAGAAATGTGTAATTGGGAAGATTTCTTTGTTGTTGTTGTTTGCTTTTTTTCTTTTAAGATTGCCATATTAAAGCACCATTGTTAAGCTGCACATTTGAAATAATTTTAACCATTTAAACGCACTGTGTATTGAAATACTCAGAAAGCAAGCAACCAGCTAAATATCTTGCAATGCACATGGGTGCCTTAATATTTGAAGGGTAGATCTGATAATAAGTACATAATAATGCCAGTTAATTTTAAATAAGCACTAAGTTTAAACAACACTTGTGTTTCTGTAGCTAACACAGTCATAAGACGTGAGAAAAGGGTGTCTTGTTTTTTTTAGATGTGGTCAATTAAATAGTCCATTTTCACATTCTTTTGAATTAAAAAGATTAATCTAAATCTAATCAAACTTTTCATCCTTAGGAGAAACCCTGATTATTTTCTTCAAATATATAAAATAACCTTAACATAGCACTAATTGATTTCCTGCATTTGCCAAGCCCCCAGCATGAAAGAATGACTGCAGACACTTTCACTCTTTCCTGCTAAGGGACATTGTTTCACTCATGTTTTGGGTCAAACCTGAAGCTTCTGCAACCCTTTACACATAAAGTTACACAGTACCTATTTTTCTTGGGGGCTTATGTGGGTGTGTAGGTGAACAAACCCTGACATTATAAATACCCCATGAAAGATAAGAGGTAGAAACCATGACACCCTTGTCACTTCTGAGCCCTGTCCTTGAGGCAGCCATCTTGTTGATGGGGTGTCAGCCATCTTGTTGAGAACAGCTCCAGGAGCTTCGCCTTCACCCTTTTAGAACAAGGAAGTCATGAACACCCAAACCTCAAATACAGAGCTGTTTAAACAGCATCAGATTAAGTTGCAATTTCTGCTTATTTCCTGCATCCGTCTACACAGTTAAAAAATAAATGAATTTTACTATTTAATACTGTATTAACAGTACTGAAATACTTGATGAAAGATCCTAACGCTGGTATTTGAAGAATTATGTGCTACCTGTAGCCAAACTATTAACCAGCACTAGCTGACTCATCTATGTAACATTTTCCATCAAAAGAACTTAGCTCCCTAGGTAAGGTATTTTTGGTGTCCCATCTCAACATTCACAAGCAATGCCCGTTTATGCAGTGAAAGAACTGCAGCTAAGCAGTATTTAACACCAGTATAAATGCCAGAATTTGTCCCAAAACGTGAGGGAACGTTGTTGCACACACAGTTTGCTAACAGCGTACGGTACTTGGGGTCACAGTTACGTGCTCATTGGCCACACTGGGCTACCCGCCTGAGGACGGCTTCATGAGGTACCAGCGCCCTCCCTCTGGCAGCGACCCCTCAGCACACACGGCCTGCGTGACCTTCGCGGCACGGCCGCGGATAAGCGTCCCGCGATACACGGCCCCCAACGGTACACAAACCCCGTACTGCTCCCGGGGCCGCTCGGGCGGCTTTTCCATAGCCCCGGTCCCCGGGAAGCCACCCACCCTCTGCTCCGTTCCAGAGAGGAGAAGCGCTGACCGATCCGCCGAGCTTAAGGGAGGACTACATCTCCCGGCATGCGCAGCGTCCCTTCGGCGCCATCCACGGACACAACTCCCGGCGTGCCGCGTAATCCCCACCTCCAGCCGCTTACCGTGCTCCCTGAGGACTACACTTCCCGGCGTGCCCCGCGCGGGGGGCGGGGCTATGTAAACGCCGCCTGCGGCCAGGGCCCGGCATTGCTGCGCGTGTGGGGATCGCGGCGCTGGGCCCTGGCGGCGGGGCACGAGTAGGCCGCCAGCCCGCTGCCGCCGCCGCCGCTAAGATGGCGTCCATGCTGCTACAGACCTGCGGGCGGCGGGCCTGCCGCCTGCCCCGAGCGCTGCGCCGCCAGCCGCAGCTGGGTGAGCCTCCCCGCCGGCCATCCGGCAGCCCGGCCCTGGGGTGGGATGCGGCAAGGCTGCGCTGCCGGCCGGCCCGCCAGGCCCGTGCGACGCTGAAGGCCTACGGGGAGGGGTCGGCGGGGACGGCCGAGGGTTGCCGGTATGGGCGGGGAGGTGTTTGAGGGACGGAAGGGCCGTGGTGAGGTCCCCGCTGGGCCGGTCACCGGCGAGCCGCGGGTGGGCACGGCTCTTCTGGCGGGGCCCTCGCTCCTGGCTGCTGTGGGCGAGGTCGTGTCTTAACGTTCACCTCCGGGCCAGGGATGCTCTCTAACGGCGAAGACACACGAGGCTTTACAGTGCCGGCTGGCCGGGGAGTTAAACCACCATGTGGTTTTCGTTAAGGTGCAGGAGCGCGTTATTGTGCTTAGCTCCTGCCTGCCTTATTCTCAGCGTGGCTTGGCTGTGAAGTGGTGTTGTCACTAGTTACACGCTTCTCGTTGCCCTTTAAGAAAGTACAGGAGGTTATTTTCTTAGTCCATATTAGGAAGGAAATGTGGATTTGCCTTTATTCCAAGTGGCTTTGAAAGCTTGGGGAAATAAAAAGGGACTGCAGCATGTGGTACGGTTTCTAGGAATAATCGAGGTAATTTGGCAGTTTAAATACCTTTTGGCGGTGAAGTTTAATGACACGAAGCAGCTGACAGCTTGTGACGTACGTGTGGGGCCTGTGGTTGCTCTTTATGTCCCTGAGCTGGAATGGCCGGGGTTTAGTGAGGAGTGAGTGAAAGCTTAGGGCAGCGAGTGGTTTGTCACTGACACTGAGGTGCTGTCAGTGAGAACAGCCCGTCTGCACGTTCAGCTTCTGGCACACCTGGTCGACCATATAGATCCTTGTTCATTTATGATAAACAAGCTAGCTTCTTGCTTACCAGTAATCACCCAAGAGTGGTAGCTTCCTCTAGCTGGTGTTTATTTTAGCCACTGTTGTAAAGGTATTTATTTAGGTTGAGCTTGTCCTGTGATCTGAACGAAACCCCAGGGTATCTTAGCTGTCTAGCTCATTTAAAATGAGGGAAGAAATACATGCATGTACCTTCAAATTAAACGGGAGCTTTGATTTTCTTGTGGCGTAGCATAAGAAGAAATGCTGATGATCAGTACAAATACGCATGTTATAAATCTCATGTGAAAATTCTCATTTGCTGAAATACAGCAATACAATCAATCTGTGTGCTGTGATGCACTGTGCTTCTAATACAATTAATGCTTTATTTAGAGTGTTAATCAAATATTAACACCTTATGGTGTAATGCTTTGTTTAGTGTTTTGCTTTACGTAGCTTATCTTCATTGCTTTATGTGTAAGTAGTCTAAGATTAAGTTAAGGCTAAGTGCTTCTAAGAATCCCAACTGTTCTTCCCGTAAAGATCAGGCTGCAAGCTTATACTTGTGTAGGGACTTACTTTGTGTTAGACTTTTATTTTTAAAAACTCTAAACATAGTAACACTGCGCAGGTATTCTGCATTTAAAACTTTGGGTTTGATGTTTTCTTATATTTAAAACCCAAGTTTCTCATTACTTTCTTTTTTTCCAGGAATATGGTAACATAGAAGTTTTCTGACGCTACTGCTTTTCTTACTCAAACCAAGTAATCCTCATGCAGGTGTCTTTAACAGTGTTGAGTATGGTAAGCTAGTCACCTTGCTCAGACCCTTCTGGCTGTCTGTATTATCCTAGAAGAAAGGAGTATGGACTTTGCTCCTTTCTGAAGAAAGTATAGATTTTGTTTCAGGGCTGGCTCCTTCTTAAGTACATGGTTAGAACAGACACTGCAAAACATGAAGAGCTCTTGTTGACAGGAACCTGAAACTGACAGTTATTCTGCAGATCCTTTTGGTGAGATGATGTTTCTGTGTGCCTGCTCACACTCTGAATGGCTGTGTGATAGCAGGGGTTTGAGTCAGAGTGTTTTCTTGTGGTGGCTTTGGAATTCTGTTCTTTGGCCCCTTCTTTGGAATTAATGAGCCTGGTTGGAGAAGAAAACTAAAAGAAGTGAAGTGACAGTGTCTTTGTTATGGAGTTTTGTCTAAAAACTTCAAGACTGTTTTGATCCCCAGTCACCGTCTTTGTTCCAGGGACACCTGTCCATAGCAGGTAATGCCCCCTACTAGTGGGGCTTGGTTTTGGCACGCAGGTTTTGTATGCTTCCTTGCACACGTGTGAGAGGAACAGATTCTTATGCTGCAACTTATCCCTGAAGATTGACTTCTTCTCTGCTTTACTCAGCTGTTCTTAAAGCCAGACACATCCTGCTGAGATGGCAAGCCTCTTAGGTCAAGCAATTCAGCTGCTGGTCTTTCTGTAAGTATTGGAGAGTATCCCTTCACAAATTCATGAAACTTGATTTTTGAGCAAGGAAGAGGCAGTTTTTCCCCTGACTCTGCTTGCAGTGGCAGTGAGTACCTGTTAGAGTTGGATATAAGTAAGTCCTTTTCCTATGGCACTGTCAATTCAAAGCTTTTGCTGTAATGGCATGGAACATCCCTTGATTTTTGAAATTCTTTAGTAAGTTCACTTATTCCCCCCACTTTTCTATACCTTCTGGTTGCCCCACCTGATTTTGCAGCTATCTCTTTTCCTCTAATAATTAGGATGTTTTGTTGGAGAAGGCTTTCAGTGACCAGTGTTGAGTGCTATGTTTTCTCAGATACAGTTGTCTGCTTCAGGTTTTATCATAGGCTTTGGCTTTGATAGTGGAAAAGCAGACCACTAACCTCTAAAATGACATTTCTATCCTGCTGTCTCTTAGGATTGACCAGAAATAGTAGGTTCCACATGGGAGGAATAAGGCACAGTGGGTCTGCTCCATCCAGCCTTCCGTTTTTGTTTTATTAGCAGTGAATTCTGAAAAGATTGACCAGAAAGAGCCAACACATTTAGAGTCTTGCTTGTGTGATCTTCCTTTGTGCCGTCCAGCAGTCTTTCTGCACTTGGTATTGGGCAGCTATTTTGTTGCAGCTAGGTATTTATGCCCCATGGCAGGGGGCTTGGAACGAGATGATCTTGAGGTCTTTTCCAACCCTTACTATTTTATGATTCTATGATACAAGATTATTATTTTAAGTTGCTTTAGGGAGATTGGTTCTTTTATGAGGGTCTCGTGGATGGGTTTTGGTGATTGTAGATGGCATAAAGCCGCTAGGAAGCATTTTATGTATCTGATGGTGCTTCCATGGTGTTGGATGGTTGTAAGGCTTTCAAGCATGGCCCTTTATTGAAGCATGTGAACTGACTTAGATAATTTATCATTTGATTGTCTCCACAGTTTATTTCCAGACTAGATGCTGCTTGTCTCTGTACCTGGATGGAGGATGCTCATGTATGGATGTCATTCCTCCTTGTGGACTCTAATTAAAACTCATTTTGAGGAACATAGTTCCTTTCATAGTTTTCGGTTCTGTCTCTTGCCCTTCAGGACCATCCTATGTCCTTTGCAGACAGATGCAGGGGCAGAGCTATTTTTACCAGGTGCTAATCAAAATAGACAGCAATACATTGAAATGGTTGTGGTTCCACCTCTAGTGAGGCATATTTAGGTTCCTTTTCATGTTTTATTTGTTGTCCTGCTTTAAAGAAAACCAAACATTTCAGCCTAGACACTTGGCAAGTGCTCCATTTGGATGGTGTAATTCCATCTTGTCATGGAGCCATTAAAAAAATTACATGTGCTTTCAGTGAAGTTCTTTTGCAATATAGTTGCTTATCTGAGGGACTTAAAAACCTGTCTTCAGGCAGTTGTTCAAGTGCAGGCAGTGTCCTCGTGACCACACAGAGTTCAGCTGTGTGTGTGGACAGTTTGCTTAAATGCTGATGGAGATGTCAGCTACCTTACAAAAGTGTTGTCACTTTCTCTGTCCTATGAATTGGGATTACAGATTGAGAGAAGTAGAAAACCAAGGCACGTGCTTTGACTTTTGGGTGAAGTATTTGGGCTTCAGTACTGGGTTATTGTCAAAGCAAGAATAATTTGAGTCTTGATTGTTTCTGATGTACAGTCATCCAAAGTGTGAAGGTGCCCAGAAGCAGTGCATCATAAGGTGGCTGCTGTTAAGAAGCATCTTTTTTGTGCTTTTAGTGAAGCCATTCCTAAAATAGAAAGTCACAGAAGGCAAAGGCAGGGGCTGGAAGAAGAAAGAACTACCTGATGTAGGAGATCAGGTTCAAGGCTATAAGGAAACTGAAGGTGCACAAGTCTGTGGGACCTGAAGAGATTCATCCGTAGGTCCTGATGGAGTTGAGAGATGAAGCTACCAAGCCATTATCCATCATATTTGAGAAGCAAAGGCAGTCTGGTGTAGTTCCTGCTGATTGGAAAAGGGGAAACATAACCCTCAGTTTTGAAAAGGGGAAAAAGGAATTACAGTGTTGCCTCCATGCCTGGCAAGATCATGGAGCAGATCCTTTTGGAGACTATGCTAAGGCACATGGAAAATAAGGAAGTGATTTGTGACAGCCAGCATGGCTTCATTAAGGGCAAATTGTGCCTGACATTCTGTGGCCTCCAATGGCAGGGTTACAGTATTGGTGGATAAGGGAAGAGTGGCTGATGTTATCTACCTGGACTTGTGCAAGGCATGTGAGACCATCCTGCATGACATCCTTGTCTGTAACTTGGAGAGACATGGATTTGATAGATAGACCACTCAGTGGATAAATAATTGGCTGGATGCTCACATTCAAAGAGTTGTGGTCAATGGCTCAATGACCATGTGGAGATCAGTTTTGAGTGACTTTGGGTGCTGGTTGACAAGAAGCTCAACATGACCCAGCAGTGTGTGCATCCAGGCCAGGCCAGAAACCAACCGTGTCCTGAGCTGCATCAAAAGAAGTGTGACCCAGTATGTCAAAGGAGGGGATTCTCCCCCTGTTCTTTGCTTCTGTGAGACCCCACTTGCAGTACTGCATTCAGCTCTGGGGCTGCCAACATAAGCAAGTCCAGAAGAGGCCACAAAGATGCTGTGAGGGCTTGGAGCACCTCTGCTGTGAAGACAGGCTGAGAGCTGGAGTTGTTCAGCCTGGAGAATACAAGGCCCTTGGAAGATCTTCTGATAGCCTTCCGGTACCTAAAGGGGCTGACAAGAAATCCAGAGAGGGACTTTTGGCAAGGGCTTGTACGGACAGGACAAGGGGGAATGGCTTTAAGATTACAGAGGGGACACTGAGATTAGATACAGGGAAGAAGTTCTTCTCTTTGAGGGGGGTGAGGCCCTGGCACAGGTTGCCCAGAGAAGTTGTGGCTGCTCCATCCCTGGCAGTGTTCAAGGTCAGGTTGGACACAGGGGCTTGGAGCAATCTGCTCTAGTGGAGGGTGTCCCTGCCTGTGGAAGGGGTTAGAAATGGATGAGCTTTACGGTCCTCTTCAACCCAAACCATTCTAGGATTCTAAGTCTGTCTTTTGCGTCTCATATTTGTGTGCAATTCACTACATGGATAAATGTCTTCCTGAATTTCTGAATTACTGCTAATTATTGGTATTTTTCTAGGTAACTTGGGAGATCGGGCATGTCTCAGCTGCGCGTCCCTGAGGCTGGCAAACAATATGTGAGTAAAGATGATTTTTTCCTAAACTCAAAACTCTACAAAGCTCTCAGTTATACTATCAGAGAATGTGGGTTTAACTCTTCTAGACAAAGTGTGGAAATACTGGTTCCAGCTTGTGTTAGTGACAGATCAAAGGCAGTCTGAGTATCATGCTCCTCACCTGCTCGGGTGTGTGTGGGAGAGTGAGATCTTCATTCCTTTTGCCTGCTTCCTCCCTTTTTGTTTCACTTGTGATGTGACAGCAGTAGTATATTAATCTTGTTCTTGAGTGATTCCAGGTGACCCTACAGGATGCCATGGGCATACTTCCTCTGTGGAGTTCCAAAGAGTAAACATCAGTCATAGCTAGTTTGAAGAACATAATGAACAGTTAGGAATGTAGATTGAGTTGTATGTTTATTACACCAAAGTAGTTTGCTGTATGATACAGCTTTAGGTGAGTCTCTTGTAGGAGATGGTGTCCTCCTCTGAAAACAAATTCTGCCTCTGTGTGCTGTTGTTGGAACTTAAGGAGTTGGATATTGGTGGGATCCATTCCCTGTTCCTGCCTTGGCTGACAGCGCATAGTTGCGGATACGAATTTTCTAACGCCTTTCCTTGGAATGTTAAAATATGTATTCTGTAGTTTATTTACAGTCTAACTACTCAGGAAACAGTGACTGTTCTCAATTTCCTAGGTTTCCATTTTGACATAAGGATGTGTCTCTAGACAAAACTCTCCAACTTGAAACAAAGTAATTATTTTTTAGTGATGTTAGTTCTGTATCACTTACTGTATAATGAGTTATGAGGGGGTTTTTAATCCATAAAGTATTTTCAGTCTGTTTGCTTTTTAGTAGATTGCTGTATGAAGCCTTACTGTTGGATAATTAGAAACTTGTGGTTTGGAGTCTGTTATATGAGCAGCAGAATAGAGGGAAGGAAATTCTTGTTATTTTGAGAATTTGATTGTTTTTTTTACCAAAAGCTGTTGATGTTGCTGCTTAAAATAAAGCAAAGTAGTGCATATGCCTCAGGTGACACAGATGCAAAATCAAGGGACTCTTAATGGTACAAGTGCTGAGAACAGTTTAGGACAGAAGTTCTGTGTCTGAGTAGTTAAAGTCTGTTCAGAGAGGCATATTTCCTGTGAAGGTCTGTTTCCCTGCAGCCTCAGAACCAGTTCTGTAGGCAGAGGTCCCTTCCTCTCTGCGTGCAGAACAATGTAGTGAACAATGCGAGTTTGTAGATCTGGAGCTCTGCTTTTGAGAAATGACTTAAGAGTCAGGGTGGATTCATTTATACAAGTGTTTTAATCTGGTTTTGAATATGGACTTTATTTTGTTAAAGAAACTGTGATTTTCATTAGTTAGTATCTGTGCAAGTGTGCAGGTTTCCAATTAAGCAGGAAGATTCAATGATCAGATGACTATGTTTCAGCAGTTGTCTGACATTGAATGGGCAGATGCTTAAACTCTTAGTTTAATCTAGAAAATAATGTCTTTAAAAAGTAGTAATTTAATAATTTTTTTATACAAGGTGTCTTTAGTGTTAAATAGCCAAACCCATTAAGATCATTTAAACCTTGCTGCATATATGTGGTAATGAAGCTTAAAAAGTGATGGCTGAAAATAGAATTAAGAGAAACTAATACTTGTAAGTGTTCAATAAACTATTTGTTTCCTTGACTCAGAGCTGTAGAGCCACTTGCACTTACTTTCAGTTCCTTGAATGAAGACAAATTTTATTTTGGTAGGGCTCCATGAAGAAACACCTCAGTCATTTCTGTCCAGTAGGCAACCTGATACTGGCATTTCATTTTGTGGGACACCTTATGGAACTCCTTCATGTGAAATATTTTAGTTACTGTTACAATCCTACTTGCATATTATAAGTAGTTCTCGGTGGATAATGAGGGTTTGGGGTGTTTGAACAGTGCTTCCCTGCTAACCTCAGTCTACATTTAATTAAAGAACAATATTCTGACTATGGTAGAAGAGTGTTGTTCTGTGTGCCCCAGATCAGTACCATGATGGAATCTTAGGCAAAAATTATTGTTGTAAAAGGAAAACCAGGCACATGGAAATAGTAAAAGAGGAACTCTAATGAAATCTGATTTCTCTGATAGTAAATACCTTCCTCTACTTCAGCACCAATCCCAAGTCTGCAAGTTCTAATTTTTTCTCAGGTGTTTTGCTCAAACATGAGAAATAATAGAAGGGGCTTTCTTACTATGGATTTATAGATGTATATTCAAATGTAGCTTTCTAAATGGAAAACATTTCTGGTTGCTACTCTTTATTGGAGTAAGATAAGCTACCTTTTCAAAGCTGTTTAATGGAAAATTCCCTACATAGAATCATAGAATGGTTAAGGGTTGGAAAGGACCTTAAGATCATCCAGTCCACCCCCCTGGGTTGGGGGGACTCCTTACCCTAGACCATGTTTCCCAGGGCAATGTCATGAAGTAAAGCCAAGTGTTCTTTTCAGGGCATAGACATTGATCTTCAGTCACACGTTGGGTTTTTTTTTCCTCAAATATGCAGTAGATGTTTCTCAAATGATGCATTTTATAAACACATAAATTTATATAATTGCACAGATACATAGAAATATAGAAATAGCTTATGATCTGTTGCTAATCCTCAAATGCTTTTTTCTTTTGAAGGACTGTACACTTCAAATACTGCACTAGTGTCCCTCCTGTTTACGCATACTCCAAAAAAGATCGCTACTGTTGTTGGACTAAGGGATCTGAACAAATACACTTTGCTCTTAGGAGCTCTTCTGGCTCATGGACGCCACTAGCAACCATGGGTATTTTAAGTCCCCAGTATCTTCCAGTTAGGTGGTGGCATTCTTCATGTCCCCTTCGAGATGACTCCATAGTTGAAAAGTCACTGAAGTCCTTAAAGGACAAAAACAAGAAGTTGGAAGAAGGAGGTCCTGTATATAGTCCAGCAGAAGTGGAAGTTGTGAAAAAATCTATTGGACAGAGGGTTGTGGATGAACTGAAGCACTACTACCATGGTTTTCGATTACTGTGGATTGACACAAAAATAGCTGCAAGGATGCTCTGGAGAATACTTCATGGAAACACTTTGTCTCGTCGAGAACGGAGACAGGTACTGAATAAATACCAGTTTTGTTTGAGTATCCTTAGCAATTGCTCCATTTTGTTTGAGCTGAGTTGGTTCTTTCTGTTGGCATTTGTTCCTAGAATTAAAACTGCTAGGTGCATTTTCCTTCTTCCTCCCTGTGGACACTAAAAACTTCGGATATGATTTCCAAAACATTTTACTCTTGTTCCCCATTACTGAAGATAAATTGGGTATTTTCTGGTTGGAGTAGCAGAGGATTCATCTGCCATGTGGACAGCAGCTGTAGTTTGTTCTCAAGTTTCCATCCATGTGCTATATGTGTGTACATGGTCACTTTCTCTGCTTTTTTGCTCCAGCTGGAAGAAGAGAGGGAAACCACTTTTTAATAAAGGTTGGATTTGTGCCAGTTCTGTTGTAGGTGTTTGGGGTTTTAACAGAATATCTGCAGCCTGAAATGCGTGATGGATAATCAGGGATTAGTACTGTCTCAATTAAAAATAAATTCATGAGGTAATTTTAGTCCAAAAATGATAATTTGAGGAAAACTTTGATTTATACTTTAGGTTTTCTTCATGGCATGTAGCTGAAACTGTAAAAATGCAACTGGCAGTTTAAAAGAAAAGGGAAGAGGATGGCATGCATTTCAATAGTAATTTCAGTTTGTGGAAGAAGTACATATGCTTATTCAACTAGAATTAAAAGATTGGGGTATTTAAAAACATTCAGTGTCAGCTGTTCAATATGGAAAGACCACAAAATAATAAGCTGTTTTAAAACTGGTGTAGTTAAACATGATAACTTAATAGTTCTCGTTTTACTGTTTTTAAAGGCAGGATATTTAAGCAGTTTATATAGATAAAATATTCCAGTGCTAGAAATC
Source organism: Loriculus beryllinus (assembly GCA_039877255.1). Classification (NCBI taxonomy): domain Eukaryota; kingdom Metazoa; phylum Chordata; class Aves; order Psittaciformes; family Psittacidae; genus Loriculus; species Loriculus beryllinus. Next base: position 9,236 of record JBCJKH010056917.1, on the reverse strand, counting down.
TTGGAGAGTGAAAAGCGTATGTGCTTTGACAGTGGTTCTCTATAGTTTGTGTACTGGACAAACAATGTATTAGGTTGCCTTCAACATTTTTTTGTTAAATGGTCAAAAATAGGTATATTTTCTCATTGTTTTAATAATCTACTGATGGTTTGGTGTATAGCTGAACATTTTAATGTGTAATTAAAAATCACATCTAAATGCAGCATGCAAAAAAAGTGTTTTCTCCTATATTTGCAAAGTTAGCCTAATAACAAGAATGAAATGCACATGTAGCAATGTTCACCTGTGATTGCATTTGGTATCTTTCTACAGCTGGGTGGTGGCATTGGTTCTCAGCATCTTCATGCTGTTTATTTTTGCACTTTTCCTTCTGCTGGTCCAAGAGTATGTTTGGCAGCTGGTCAGCTGAAGCATTGCTCAGCAGTAAATATAACAGTCTGTGCTGACATATGAGGGGGATTATGTAGTGCCAAGAAAGAGTAACTGAGGATAGGGGTGAATGAGGACTGCAGGACTTCTTGAAGTAGCAGTTCTGGCTTGTGCTGGCTTATGTAGAGCTTTGGGAAACTTGGAAAACCGAGTGAGACAAATTAACTCATGGTTGAAAACAGGTTCACAGAAATCCTCCAGAGAGCAAGATTGGAACCACTGGTTTTCCTGCCTGTTTCATGTTCACTGAGCCATACTTCTGAGGAATTACACAAACACCAGTAAAATATGAATATCATGGAAATAACTACAGCTGAAAGATCAGGACTGTGTTCTAGAAGGCATGAATTAGAAGTAATACATTATCTTTGGACACACATGCATTATTCCATCAGTAGATGGATTAAATCATTTGCTTGCTCTTTAGTTTTGTCATCTAGTGATGACAGAGCTGTCATATGTTTATGTGATGGTCTGGCATTGGCCTTCCTGAATTCTCTTTTTATGTGCAATTTCGCTATCACTTCCCTTCTTTAAAATAAAATTGAGTTATATCGTGCAGGTATAAATCAGTGTTTACATTGATGTAGCCTGTCTCTTATCTAATGGTGTGGTGTATGTATTTGTGTGCAATCCAGTGTAGTAGATGTTGAAGAATTAGCTTTAAGAGCTACAGTGATGTTATTTTCTCTAAGTTTTATGTTTTCTTTCTGTGTAGGTAGAGAATGTCCTGTCTCTTGAATGGCTTAGCACCCAGGGTCACTGACAAGCAGACTACCCTAGAACTGAATGAAACCCTTTACATGTGCTTTTTTAAAACCTTATTTTAAGTTTGTTTCAGCACAGCTCATATTTTATCAGTTCAGCCTTCAATTGTAATATACTGCCTAAATTAAAGAAGTCTTAAAACTTTGATGCCAGGTTAGCTTTGCAAAAGTTGCTTCTGAATTTTAAAGAAAAATGTATATGTATTTGAAGTACATACTGCTTTAAAGGTATTAAAATGCCTATGAACTGACATGCTGGAGAAACCTTATCTTCACACAGACTGACAAAGGAGTTATTTCTGCCTGCCCTTTCCTTCCTCTTTGGAGGCAATAATGGAAAGATATCTAAGTAATCTAACCACATTAACAAGCAATTGCAGCATGGCTAATACAAGAGAGCCAGTGCTTATGGAAACCAAAAGTTAGCTCCAAAATCCAGCTTTTACAATTGCTGGTAGGGTTTGGCTTCAGCAGGATCACATATCTACGCTTGGGAGAGAAGGCAGGGAAAAGTACAACATGCAGAATATGATACTGGCTGTATCATAATAATAATTGCTGTAGCTCTACCTCCCACAGCAGGGTGGTGCAGGACATGGCAGGGAGATGGCAATCACTGTGGAGTTTGTGGCAAGTACATCAGCTTTACAAAGTCTTTAGACCTGCAGGGGTGGGAAAAATGGAATACAAGAACTGTAGCAGCAGGTATAGAGTAGTCACAAGTTTTTCATGCTGTGCTGCCAGATAATGTGTGTGTGTAATCATGCACCATTGTATTAGGTTCCTGTGCAAGGCTGTTTTTCTCGAAATAGCAGAGGGTGCAGCTTCATGATTTATGAACTGTGCTGCTGCAGAAAGGCCAGTTCTGCTTGGTGCTTAAGTTTTCCAACACCTTAGCTTTTGGTTTGTATTGATCTTCTTTTGCTTGTTTGTGTAGTACGTATGTATTTATGGGTTAGTTTTAGTTGAAACAGTGGTGTACCTTCACACTGTGACTGGCAGTGCATGTTCATGACTCTACATACATTGCCTCAGGTTAGCATTAGGTTAGCTTAATCCAGTCGTAAAACTACTTTCCTGGATGTGGATTTTGCCCTGTACAAATACTTGCATGTCCTGTCTAAAGATAGGTACTGGCTAGAAATATGAACTCTGTGCTCCCCTCTGTAGAAATTTTTGAGGAAAATGGACTTGTTCTGACTTAAAATTTTCTTCCAAATTTTGTTACATCTGTTTGAACTCCTTAGTAGTCATATATCTGCTATGGTTGGAATGAATGGGAGTATCTCTTTGCCTGTAGATGATGGACCAAAGTATCCCTTCTAGAAAACCGCATTTTTGTATATACAAAACAGACTGTCCAACTTTATATCTGTGGAGTTTGTACATTCCTCAAACAGCACATAGGATTTTGGCTGGTTTTATGCTAAGGAAGCAATGGTTGAAGTTTTACATCACAACCACATGCAACTGGTTGATGCTGCTGTTCCCCTGGATTGGCCTGAGAGAGGGATGGAGGGGGAAACACGCATTTACTTCTGTAATACCATTTATACTGCCAGTCATAGCTGTGTTTAGCAAATGATGATGTTGAACAACAGTGCTCTGGCAGTTAGCCTGCTGTAGCATACATCTGACCTTCAATCTGATTTAGGAACTGACAATATTCCCCATAAGCTGTTATTTGCTTTGTAAATCGAGGCAGAGTCAAACAAAATCTGCACTCCCCAATATAAACCAAGTTATTAAGCTTCCAGTGAGTACTGAAAGATTTGATTATAGCCTTATACATACATTTGTGGGTGTATAGAAATCAAAAGGGAAGTATTGATTTTATGCAATAAGGATTCAGTAACTACTGCACTGGCCTGTTTCAGAGGATTACTGCTCCAGAAAAGCAGTGATTTAAAAATAAAAGAATCTGCCAAGCTGGGCTCATTACCCTGGATTTAAATGTACATTACAATTGTTATGAGGCAGAGGGGGAGGGATGTTTCATTTTATTCTTGATTACTTAGTCCACAGTAGCTCATGCATGTAAGAAGTGGTGGAGCACAAATAAAGATGAATAAAAGAAGTTAAGCAGCTTTAAGGACAACAAATGACCACCTCCTGTTTTCAGGTGCTTTTACGAGGTTTAAATGAGATACTTGTTCAGTAATCCTATTGAGACACAGCCAGGCTTTAGAAATACTTTCTGTAGTGTTGAAAACTGGTGAAACTCTGGCACTGGGTAGTATAGAGCAACTTCAAGAAAAAGACACTAAAACCTGACTTTGTCACATCTTTTCTCTGTGTTACTTTGAATTTCCATTGTGGCAAATATATAGAGTGTAAGTGATAACTTGGATGATCATATCAGGTATTTTTACATAGATATTTAGGTTTTGCTTATCAATACATGTGTCTTCCTTTTTCTTCCAGTTTCTTCGAATATGTGCCGACCTGTTCCGCTTGGTCCCTTTCCTAGTTTTTCTCGTGGTCCCGTTCATGGAATTTTTGCTTCCAGTAGCTCTTAAGTTGTTCCCTAATATGCTTCCCTCTACATTTGAGACAAAGTCTAAAAAGGTAAGCAGGTCTGAATTTAGAATCCAGTAATACGGTTTGGGAAAAATAGACCTTTCCCTGGTAAAGAAAGAAATGAGAAAAATTCTGTAAGTTATATTTTTTTTCTGTATTAGGGGGATGCTTTTGTCTTCTTTATGTTGTTTTGATGATCTTGCTGTTAACATATAACAACAAGCCAGTGCCATCCTGGTTTACCTGTTTGTCTGTACAGGTGCTTAGGTATCCAAGCTGTAAGCTTCTCTTGTTTTTTTGCTCTCCTCATCTCCATTTTCTGTGATCTTACAAAGTAGAAATGAAGCTATGAAATGTCATTTTTTTTACTTTGTATTAAAATAGGCAGATTTTGTTTTAATATTTGAGTCCTTGATGCAGACTTTTTATATGTGTACTTAATATTTAAAATAGCTTCTCATGCATTGCTTTGTTTAAATTGTATTTCTTTTGGTTAGTTAGAGCTTTGTAAAAACACCAAAAAACCCCAAAAGTTCTCACTTTCAGAGCACACAAGACTTGCATTAGGTTTGTTTGTAGTGGGATCCCAGTCAGTCATAGATACGATCAGTCATGATTGTATACTTGGATCTAAGTAGCTATTAATTTCTAATTCTGGGATGAATTCCTGAGGTGTATTGTGGTGTTTGTGTGCTGGATGCCAGAGCTGGGAATTACTCAAACCAGTTGGTTAGTTCATATCTTTTTGTTACTAATGCAGTGGGTGCATGCTGGTTTTAGCAGGTGAGGCCACTTGTGCCGCACTTCTGTTGTTACTGCATCCTATGTTTCATAGAGCTTTGAGCTGATCAGCCTGTTTTTTACTATGATTTGAGGGTCTTTGGTAAGAGCAAACATCCTCTTGTGCTGTGTGTATTAGAGCAGGAGCTCAGGAGTGCTCCACATGACTTGTCTGAGGGCAGAAGTGGTGTTTAGTGCACTTATGTCTGGAAGGAACTTTTAAAACTTAATATTTTCTTTTACAGGAGGAAAGATTGAAGAAAGAATTGAGAGTAAAGCTTGAATTGGCTAAATTTCTTCAAGACACCATTGAGGAGATGGCCTTAAAAAATAAAGCAGCAAAAGGAAATGTTGCAAAAGATTTTTCAACGTTCTTTCAAAAGGTAAAACTTCTTAAAAATACATTTTCTCTTCCTACCAAGAAAACAGGTTGATTTTATGGCCTATGGTGATCATCAGATAGCTTTATTCCATGGGATTTGAAGAACCAGGATGTAATACTTCTTTAGGATAGATTCCTTCTTTGCAAGTAATAATTCAGTGTGCTGAAGTTATACTGCTCTTAGCTTTAAGTATAACTTTTTTGGTATTCTAGCTGGTAATTTCACTCTGTTTCCTTCTGGGTGCAGTATATTTCTGCTCATTCACTTCTTGTTCTCTTACTTTGTTAATAAGCTAATTCTAAGATAGAAAGTACGCACTCAGTGGTGAGTCGTCGTTTTTGACCTCCTTTCTGAACACTGGGTGTAAGAAGTGGGACAGAGGAGGTCTTTCCTGAGTAACTGATTAAAACTTAGTGGGGGAAAGGTAAAAAGGTTTTTGTCAAATTTAATTCTTCTTATAAAGCCAGTTTTTTAAATGCACAGTTGCTGTAATGCTGAAATCCTTTGGGATGCTAACTAGAACATGGTATAATCTCGGGTTTTCATAGAACACAAGTTCTGTGTTTGGAGCAGACTTTGTCTATTCACAAGCAGTTGCTGACACAGAAACTGAATGTCAGCCCTGAGGAGAAGGACTTAGGGGCTCCAGCTTATCAAAAGCTGAACGTGACCTGTAAATGTGCTGGGCTGAAAGCCGTGTGCTGGGCTGCATCAAAAGCAGTGTGACCAGCAGACAGATGGAGGCGATTCTTCCTCTCTACTCTGCTCTCATGAGACCCCACCTGTAGGACTGTTTTCCTCTTTGGGGCCCCCAACACAAGAGGGGCTGGAACTGCTTGAGTGATTTCAGAGGAGGATATGAAGATGCTGCAGGGGCTGGAGCAGCTCTGCTCTGGAGACAGGCTGAGAGAGCTGAGCTGGTTCAGCCTGAGAAAATAAGACTCTGGGAAGACCTTAGAGCAGCTTCCAGTGCCTGAAAGGGCCTGCAAGAAATCCAGAGAGGGCATGTAGGGTCAGGACAAGGGGGAATGGCGTAAAACTGGAAGAGGGTAGATTTAGATTACATATTAGGAAGAAATTCTATATTGTGAGGGTGCTGAGGTGCTGGCACAGGGTGCCCAGATAGGCTCTCCTATCCCTGGCAGTGTTCAAGGCAAGGCTGGACATAGGGGCTTGGGGCAGTCTGCGCTAGAGGAAGGTGTCCCTGCCCGTGACAGGAGTTTGGAACTGGATGAGCTTTAAGGTCCCTTCCAACCCAACCATTTAATATTCTAGATATGCCTCCTGCTTTGATGGTCTTTAGGTTTGACCATGTTTCTTCTCATCAGGCTGTAGGTAATTGTAAGGTATTCGTAGAGAGATGAAAGGTATCTTCTTAAATCTTCTCAGGATTGGATTTATTTCAGTTTGCTCACGCTTCTGATTTCTCTGAATTGTGGGGCTGCTGAATAGGAAAGATTGAGTCAACAGCCTTTGCTTTGCTGAAAGTAAGAGTGTAGTCCCCCCTTTGGGCAGAGTATGTATTTGCACAGAAAAAGGCACATAAGCCAGGGGATTTCCAGACTTGAACTTTGTAAGTTCTGTCAGCTAGCTGGGGCTTTTCCTGCTTGAGGAAGCTGAGAATGAAGTTTTAAAGGGTGGGGTAATAAGGTCATGTCAACAGGAGGTAATGATATTGGCAGGTTCTGGCTGTCAGTATGTGCTTACAAGGTCCATGTACTTTGGAGCTTCTGTGTCTTCATCTGTTTCTGTTCTTTTTCAGCTGCAGGAAATTTGAAATGGTTAGTGATAGCAGTAAGCAGCTGAAGCACTGACACTGCAGAGGCTGGGAGCATGCCATGGCCATGCTTCATGTTTGGAACATTGCATTTTATTCTGAAGGAACTGCTACTGAAAATTGACATTTGGTGCTTGATTTCTGTGGAAAGAAGTGATGTCTCGCTCCACGTTTGCTGGAGGAAGGCCTGAGTTCCTCTGACTAAAGTTTCGAGTGTGTGGGTGTGCTTTTTACAACTGTGTATTTGTCATTCATTGAAACAAACTTTATTGACCTCATTTCACTGTACTAGCTAATGTCAGAGCCAGAAGAAGCGTAAATGTTTCCCACCTTTTTGCTATTCTTCTATAGCTGCTTCTGCAGAAATATTTGATGCTGCAGGAACCATTGATAGTTGTTTCTATTGGTTCTCATTGATGGCTTAGCCTGTTTGCTAAGTTTCTGTGTTACTTTGTAGCTAGTGATGTACTAGAAGCTTTGTTTGTAATCTCAAGAAACACACACTTGGCTCTGCCAAAATTCAGTTTTAAACAAGGAAGAAAATACTTTCCATGTTTTTGAAGTTCTGGTTTTGGCTCTTGTAGCAAAGGAGCTGGTGAGGTGCAACAGGGCCTTTGACCTTTCTTTCTCTGATTTGGTTTCTTTGCTGCACAAGTATCCAAGAGGTTTACAGTCATTCAGTCTTGTCTTCCAAATTGTTACCTTTCCCTGTACTCAGTAGCTGTTCACTAGGGGATTTGAGTTGGCAAGTAAAACAGGTGGGCATGATAAATCAGGCTGTATGGGTAATGTTAAATTTTCAGACTCTGTGTCACTTAGCATATGTTTTCCTTATAGGGCTTTAAAGAAGGAAGAGGGCTTGGGGAAAGTGTGGGGGGATTGCTGTCTTCGTACTTACTGTAAAGACTGAAGGGGTTAAGTGACTGGAAGTACTTCATTGTTAAGGTCTGTAGTTTCTGGATTCAGTAATATCACTAATAAGCACTTGATGATGGTACACTTAAAATAGGAAGAAATCAACATTTATACAGGTGATGTGGTGAGACAAAGAAATGATGTTTTTCTCTACTTCTTTGAGCAGTTATTTCTGCTTCCAGTATTTGAATTTAGTTACTGTAAAGTGTCATTGGCAACAACACAACTTAAAAGCTTAACTTTGCATTTGTACAAGCAGTTGCATAAACCTTCCATCAAGAATGTCAGGTCCTTCCCAAATAGTGTTTTATACTTTGGAGTAACTTCAGCTACAAGTGCATTTGCACTGGGGTGCTACAGAACAGTGGGGAACTGAAAGCAAAACAGTATTGCAACAGAAGTGGTTTTGGAGAGGAGGTAGGTAGGTAAGTGTCCACATCTGTGCTTCACAGGGACACCAGCATCACAGAATTCTAGCCTTTGGATGTAATTCTCACTTTATCTTCACAGGGTGATGCTTTTAATGTGCTCTTGTTATGAGTGAGTTTGGGACCAAAAAGAATAGTTGCCAGCGAGACTTCTGTAGCAACTGTTTATTCACTCAGATATTATTTTTAAGGTATCTCATGTCAGCACCAACTCAAAGATGTGCTCATCAATATACAGATACATCTAATTTCTGTTAGTTTTATCTTACGTATATTATGCAGTGTGGCTGGGAATTATCAGTGACATCAATAGTTCTGCCTTTGATAGTAAGTTGGTTGTTGTTACAAAACTTCTTCCATGTCTTCCTTGTGTCCTGTTTCCTATCCCCAAATTGATGTAAAGTACTTGACAAATGAGGTGAATATTTTTATTCACAATAATGCCAACAACAGCATTTGCTTTGACAAGCTTTGTGTGTGCTTGTTTCTTCTTACAGATCAGGGAAACTGGCGAACGACCCAGTAATGAGGAGATCTTAAGGTTCTCGAAGCTATTTGAAGATGAATTGACTTTGGACAATCTAACCAGGCCTCAGTTGGTGGCACTTTGTAAATTGCTGGAACTTCAGTCAATTGGGACAAATAACTTTCTCCGCTTCCAGCTGACTATGAGGTTGAGAAGCATAAAAGCAGATGACAAAGTGAGTCATTCTAAAGAGGCACTGCTTAATAATTTTGTTGCTTAAGAGTAATGAGTGTGTGTGGATATACATGTCTCTTCCTAGGAAAGTTCCTTTTTTGTCTCAGTTGTCTTATTTTTGAGCTAACTTGGAACATAAAAGCTTGAAGAGCTTAAAATCAGAAGTAAATTTGAAAAGAAAAAGGTGACCTTTTTTTAATCTGCCATTAATTACAATGAAAGTAATTATGTTACAAAGAAAAGCATTTCTGTGAAAGTGTAATTTGTAAGGGAGCTGTTAGAAGTACTGACTTAGAGATTGACATCACCTTTGTGTAGCTGTATGATGTTTGGGCAAGTTGGATGTTGGAGGTGTTGGAGTAAATCCGGAGGAGGCCACCAGGATGATTGGGAACTGGAGCACCTCACACATGAAGACAGGCTGAGAAAGTTGGGGCTCTTTAGCCTGGAGAAGAGAAGGCTGGAGACCTCATAGCAGCCTTCCAGTATCTGAAGGGGGCCTATAGGGATGCTGGGGAGGGACTCTTCATTAGGGAC
>JBCJKH010056914.1:0-26799 GCA_039877255.1 Loriculus beryllinus | reverse complement strand
CGGGATGGCAGCAGCCTTCTTGAGACCTTTATTCCTCAGCAGCTGTGGAGAAAGACATTTACCCCCCCCCAACCCCCAAATTATCTGGTTTTCATTTAAACTTCCTACGAGTCTACCATTAAAAGGGGAACAATTCCTTCTTTTATCCCTTGGAAGCGTTCAGAAGAGCAGGTAGCTGCATAAAGCCAGGCTGTCTCATCTGGGGCTTGAAAGGACCACAGTGGCTTTCCAAGCCTTGACCTGCCCTTCTTCTTTACTCAGGCAGTTGAAACCTGTGAGCCTGGGCTATTAATGAAAGGCAGCTGCTGCCCCAGTAGATGCTCTTCAAGTAGTGTCACACATGTGATGTCTGTGCTGGCAGGGCTGGGATGATGGCCTGTCCCTCTCCATCCCACTGTTACGTGTAGATGGAGGAGGAAGCAGGGTCCAGGACATGGCAGAGCTCATGCATGGGCTGGAGAGGTACAGCACAGGATGCTGGATTTATTTCAGAGATGCCCTGATAGCACCAGTGCCTGGTACTCCTGTTTCCTGTGTGCAGTGGTACTGTGCCTGGTATTGGTGTGTGGCACAGCCTCCCCGCATGCAGAGGTGTGCTGTGAGATCATGTCTCTTGGCTGCAGAGGTGCAGCAGGGATCCTGTATGCTTCTCATAGGAAAAAAAACAGATGGATTCCATAAAATAACTTGATTTGTAGGTGTTGCAGCAGTCATGGGGTTTTACTGCAGCAATGCTGATTGTGAGCAGTTAAGTGATGCTTCCTCCCCTTTAAAATCCCTAGTGGTGATTTGAAGCTGAGCTGCTTTAAACATGAAGCTGGCTTTCTCCTGCATTCTTGATAGTAGAAAGTACTGAGTTTCCATCTCCTGAAATGCATTGCAAACTTGGCACAACCTCAAACCAGGTTATGCAGCTCTCGGTTTGTCTTTTCTAAGCGGTATCTTCCTTAGAGTGTATTAGGGAGAAGAAGTTCACAGGAACAAGGTGATTTGACTTCAGCATTTTTACTGCAGAAGAAAGTTGTGTTTTTATTGTGGGAAAAGCAAAATGCAAGAAGGGAGGAGAGAACCTGGAGAGCATGGGAAGCTCCCGAATGCTTGGAGATCCTGTAGCAGCCAGCTTTCAGATGAGCGTTAATCAAATCCAGTTTATCAGAATGGATGGAGCCTGTTAATCTGTTAAAATGTGGCTCTGTCTGTTTAAACCTACCCACTGAACACGTGCTCAGTGTGCAATGGAAACTCAGCCAGTGCCCTCGGTGGTGGTTCCAGCCCTGCTTCAGCTGCCATGGCACACCAGTGCCTGTCCCAAATGCCCAAGCAGCTGCACCACAATGAGTGGGAGCTGTGGAGGAGCAGGTTCCTCCCCCTCTGCTCTGCCTCCCCTTGCCTCTCAGTCCAGCCGTGGCTTTCTGACTCATTTAGTACTGAGTCAGGCTTTAAATATCTTTGCTGAGCTGTTTTCTGTAGCCTGTTCTTCACAAGCACATTGCCCCGAGTTTCAGGGGTGATGCTTTCCCACAGTGCGCTGCAGGTGCAGAGGCAATGGGGAGGGAGTTCCAAGTCAAAAGAAGGGATTTGGGAGCCCAGATCCTGCTGACTTTCATTAGGAGTTGATCACTGAACTGTTCTTTAAATTTCCCACGCCTGGGCTAGCTGTACAGCGAATGGTCAGAAATTGGGGGAGAGTGGTCATCAGTATATTTTGGGGGGTTAAATCTGTGGTGTTGACACAGGAAAGGGAAAAAGACTTTGGAAATGTCTGACTGAACTATTTGCAAGGGCACTCATCAGATAACAGGACTGTGGGCAGAAGTGGCAACTTGACATAAAAATCCAGTCAATATTGATGTCAAGGAACAAGCAGCAAGCTATTTAGATGATTAGAGAGGACTTCCTCCTATGATGGCAATCTTTTGCTACCATGTCTGCAGACTGTACTTTATTGCTATTAAATCTGGCAGGCAACAGTAAGAAACTTGGAATTTTCATTGAAAACCAAGACAAAATGGCAAGTAACCTGTGCTCCTAAATGGAATCTCAAGCCAGCGAGGTGACAGAATGAGCCTGAGCTGATGGGATTTGAGGGAGGATGGAGCAGAGCTGTAAAGCACAGGGATGGGTTTTACTTCTCGCTTCCAAAAGCTAGTGCAGTCCTGCACTAAACAGAAATGTGATGTTTACAGTTGTGAGCTTGATGTTTTAACCTAATGAAGTTCAACTCTGTGTCTCCTTCCTATGCTTTTCCTTAACTGCATCTCCAATTCGTAAAGCAATTTTAATGACCTAATCAAGTAAAAATTGTGTTCTGCCATTGGCTTCCCCCCAGTCTTTCCCTGTCCTAGAGGCAAGGTTAAACTGTGCTGGTGTTCTTGTTTCTAAGGCAATTCAATTTGAGTATTCAGACATTGCTTAGAGCTCCATTGATAAGGCAAAAGGCTGATTTTGTAACAAGCATGTTTTGGTCTGAAAGCATCAGGAGAAGATTTGCTGCTTACATACACTGCCATTTGAAAACTGATTAATTCTTCTTTCCTTTTTCTTTCAGTCCCTTGTTAGGGAGCCTGGAAAAACCTTCAGTAAGGCTGCTAACACTGATGAGAGATCTTTTATGCCAAGGTAGGAGGTTTTTAATGTTCTCAATGTATTTCAAATGAAATTTCTAGCTGTGAAAACACAGGTAGTTGGGGAACTGTTTGAATGGATAAGTTTATAAGGTTTTGTTTAAAATGAAACGTTACTTGAATCTGATTTCCTGTAGTAGGGTAAAGAATTCCTGAAGCTTTGTATTCTGTCTTTCCTGATGTCCTCTGCTAGAGCTCAAAATGCAGATCTGTGATTACAGTCCAGGCTTTTTAAGGCTGAGTCAAGAATGTGTCTGCTCTGATTTTTAAGTCTCTTGTTATCTTCTTAATGGAGATTGTGTCATCAGTTATGGCCAGAGTTTCATCAAGTTATACAAAACCATCAGCCCATGTGCTCTTACCGCTGTCTTCCTCGTGCTGAGCAGCATATCTGCACCTCCTGCTACTTATAGCTCCATCAGTGTTTGGAGAAGGGGAAACTCATACAGACTGCCTCCTTCAGGTGTATTAAGTTGTACTTGGGTGTTTGCAGTTCACAGTGTGAAGTTCTTGCACCCACTCTCTTCCAGTGCTGCGTTCAGTTATCTTTATGCTTCTCTCGCCCCACCACCCAAATTACAAACTTCTTGATGAGCTGGTGCAACTTCTCTAACAAGAGAGGCTGATGTTTGCATCAGGTTTATCTCCTGAAGGGCCTCAGCTGCTCTCCCCACACCACCCTCCTCACAGCCTCTGCCTGGCTGCTTCCGCTGGTTGGGAAATACCCTGAGAGTTTTGCTTCTTCATCCCCTGATTCAGCCACTTGGCTGCAACAGGGTGAAAGACATTCGTGCTGTTAGGAGAGTGTGAGAGTGCTGCCTGGATGAAGGTGCAGGTGAGCTGGTGCTCGGAGCTGTGTTTCAGGTTACAGCTTCATCTGCGCTTGCATCCTTCTGCCATCCTGCCTGCATTTCCTTTCCCTTTTGTATATTAAACAAAATATACTGCGTCTTTTCTTCACCTTTCCATCTGTTCACAAGGTGAGGCCCTTTTTTCTTTCCTCAGGAAGGAGCTGAGCATCTTGGGGCTGATGTGAACAACTGACTGCCTGTTTCTGTTGCTTCCCAGGCATTGTGGGTGACAGTAGCATCAAAGTGATGCTGCTGGTAAAGAATAAGGAAATGAAGAGATTAATCCTGGCTTTAAGCTGAAATAGGGTTGACTTAGATGAAATAGTATAAGAAGTTCTTTACTATGAGGGTGGGAAGGCACTGGCAGAGAAGCTGTGGCTGCTCCATCCCTGGGGCCAGGTTGGACAGGGCTTGGAGCAACCTACTCTAGTGGAAGGTATCCCTGCACGTAGCAGGGGGTTGGAACTAACGAGACCAGTTTCACAACATTTACAACAACACTAAAAGTTGAGGTTTTTTACACTCCTTAGTGATCATATTTTTTTGACTCTAAAGAAACACTTAACACCCATAATACTATTCCCTTTTGAAACGTAGCCGTTGCTTCACAGCATGTAACTACACAGAGCTCTGGATAGAAATGAATGCTACTGTGTGTAACTGTATTTAGGTGGGCATAAACAGTTGCCAAATGAAAAGTTGGCTAGGATGCAGCATAGTAATTTCTTGAGCACTCTATTCATGTTGTATAAACAGATAACGTACTTGTGAAAGAGCTACCAGATAATTAAGACGTGTGGGTTTACAGTAAGAAGGCTCAGTAATAGGGTTCAGTAATAAGGTTTCAGGATCTTGGCTTCCTGTTGCACCTGAAAAAAAGAAATCAGCAACTACAGTAGAGGAGAAATGAGAAGTTGGTCTTGTACAACTCCCGGCTGAAACTTTCCCACAAGTAGTTTTACTATAAATAAGAAGTGAAAGAGTTCACAGCTAAATTTAACCCTTAGCTTGATTGCTTTCTGGGTTTTCTTAGGTGGACCAGACTGTGGAACTGTAGGAAGATGAAGGGGATCAATAACTTGGATTTATACTTTGTAAAAAATGCATTGCCTTTTAATTCCTAAGGCTTATCAAAGGGAAAATCATCGCTGATTGGAATTCCCCTTTCCTTCCCATGCAAAATCATGATTTTTTGAAAGGAAGGAAGTGAATGTCACTTCTTGGGGAACTTTTCAAGCAGAAGAGCTTACAGCTGCCAGAATTCTAACCGAGTATGTTGCTGGTGTACTAGAGTGCATAGACATCGCTTGCTCTGCTTTCAGATACTCAAAGTTACCATTCCGGAAAATCCCTTTCAGTTTGACTTCTTTTCACAATTTCTATGAAATTAAGCAACTGCAGCTCATGCAGGCTACAAGAGTTGAAGAAAATCCACCCCAGGGTGCTTAAAACTAAGGGCTGCTGCTGATAGCTTTGGCTTTATTCCCACTCTAAGGCTTGGGTGAGGGAAGGGCAGCTTGGTTGCGTGACTGAAGAAAGCCTCACTGCAGGCAGGTGAGCCCTGTATTTCTGTTCTTCTGACTTAAAAATGAGCTTCAGGTTGTGCTGAACGAGCTGCAGAATTTGTATGCCCCTCTCCAGCTGCATGGGGATCTTTTTACTTCTCTTTACGCGTTTAGACCATAAAACATGCTGTGGTTGAGGAGTGAAGAGTTAAAAGGAGGATGTTTGGGCAGGGTCTCCAGTAACGTGTTCAGCAGCTGCGAGTGCGCGGCAGCATGTGGGTTTCCTCTTGACTCTCTGTTTTACAACTTTCCTTTGGGAATTGAAATGACAGGGGGAAAAAACAGCCCTGATTTAATGATTATATAAACTTGAGACACAGATTGTCAGGGAGTTGTATGTAAAATACGATCCCTGTTCTTCACTGGCTGTTGTTAATTGTAGTTGACAATTTCTCCATCAAACTACCTCGAATATGTATTTGTTTCTAGAGCAATCCTCACGTTGGAGCCAGGGAACCCATAAATCCTGTGGCAACGTTGGTTTGAAATGCCTCTGAGAAATGCAGCTTGCCCAGCCTCATAGCACTCGTGTTTCTGAAGCCTTACTTGGGAAGAAAGCGCTGTCTTGCTGGGGGAAGAAGGGGGAAGATAATTAGCTGCTGAGGTCATTGTTTGCTTGAGCTGGGTTGATAGGGACAGCCCGGCCTGGCTTATAGTATAAACATAGTGTAAAATGTTTATCACCAGCTTTGTCATTTGCCTTATTTGTCAGGGAATCTCGAGGAGAATGAGAAGGTTTCTGGTGCTGCGTAGTGAGTTGAGGGAGTTGTGAGATTGCCATAAAAAGGCAGAGTCCCTGCTTGGGCGAGCAGAGAGGTTCTGACTTGGCAGGCGTGTGTTAGGCCTGACCTTTTCCAGAGAGAAAGTACTGACCTACATCCTTTCCTGCTGGGGGTGGGTGGGAGAAAGAAACCTCTCTGCTTGCATCTTTCTGATGCAATTTTCTGGTCTGATACTCATTGTTTTCTGCTGTAAAATGTGGAGAATGCAGAGGACAGGCAGCTGGGAGCGTGTGTGTGTGGCTGCGCTCTGTTTGTGCCATGCTGTGTTCATCCTCTTCCTCTCCGAGCCCCAGCAGGCTAACAGGTCCAGCTTTGGACATCTCATATATACTTAGGCTGTAAGATCAGCCACCTAAACTTGTAAAACCCATACACAGCTGTTACTAAAGAGCTTTTTGCTCTCAGGAGTACTTGGAGAAGGGGAGCATGTTACTACTTTCAGAAGACAGGGTCATAAATCTGTACCCTTTACAAATTTAGGGTAAGCTTTTAACTGTTGCCTCTTTTCCTGCTTTCCAGGTCGGCGCTATTTGAACAGACCACACCATGCGTGAGTACAAGCTAGTGGTCCTTGGTTCAGGAGGTGTGGGCAAGTCCGCTTTGGTGAGTTGTTGGGAAGTGGTACACAAACTTCAAGCATTGTCTGCAGTGAAATAAGCCCATTTGATTAAATTCATTGGGATATTTGTGTCGTGACTTCCAGGTAGCTGCTGTTGTGCTGCTGTGATTATGTGTCATGGTTTTGGAGAAGCAGCAGGCAGTCAATCACTGTTACAAGGGCTAGCATTTAGTTTCTGCGTCCTGCATGGGTATAATACTGTAAATGACTGGATGGCTATGTCTAAGTATTAAAAGCCTAACCCACACTAAAACGGTGAGTGAAGTGTGGCCATGCATGGCAGTGAGTCAGGGGTAGTTGCAGCCTTGCATACCTTGAAGGCTGTGTGTTTGCCATCCTGGATAGAACCTGAGTGAGCAGCCTGGACTGAAAACAAGAAGTCACCTCCAGCATGTGCAGTGCAGAGTGCTAAGAACAGGGTGATGCCACTTTGCACTCCTTAAGTACTTGTGTTGTTTCTAGTAAGAGGTTTACATAGCAGAGTTGATAGTAAAGGATTGTAAGAGAGATTTCTGTCACCTATTTATCACCTATCAGTCAAGCAGCTCACTCCAACAAGAAAGGCAAAGAACTGGTCAAGTGTAAAGTTATCTAAAACAAGGAACTGCACTGTGTTCCTTTTCACAGCAGATGATAATAGCTGACCAGCCCTTTATGTTGTAGACACTGCTTCTTGCACTGTTTGTTCTGCTGAAATGAGCTCCTAGTAATCTTGGTATCCAGATTGATATGCAGAATCCAGATGAACATGAGGAAAGATTATGCAGTTAACTGTCAAATTTGAGGTACTCTCTCAGAGACCCCTTCCTAATCTTTACAAGATGTACGTGTAAAATTGTTCTTCTAAGCAATCTGTATTGCTTTTTGCAGTAGCATCCCCTTGATTATCTTGCTTTTGTTATGTGATGTTTTACTCACTAGTTGAAATAAGGCGCTTATGCTGTACATAAAAATTACTCAGCATCTGACATACTTGAATTTCATTACTTGTGATATGCAGTCTGAGTCAGCATCCATCACTGGCCTTTTCAGTAGCTGAAATGCAAATACTCAGTCTGGTAAACAAAAGTTAAATTCTTCTTGACAACCTAGGTGCTAAGTAAGCATATATTGTAATTCATATGCAGCATGGATCCATAGTGTTTATAACAGCACATGGTAAGTGCCAATTAGTAGCTAAGAGTGAGTAATATTTAGCTTTCAAGGTGACTGCCTGCTTATTTAAAAGCATTAGCAAGGAGAGGTTGCAAGGTGGGATTTGAAATCATAGAGAGGTCACTTTAAAATTTCTTTCTTCAAGCTGTGGAAGCTAAACTGCCTAACAAAGAGGCTGGTGTTCAGCTCTGTGTTTTCATTGAGAGCCTAGATTACAATATGGTGTTGTTTCACTGCAAATCCTCCTTACTGCTTTAACCCTTCTGTGCCAATACGATGCTAATTGTGCCTTTGGGTAATGATGGCAGGGTAGCAGAAAAAACCTTCACACGTATTAAGGCACAATTATTTTGCAGTTTGTTTCCTGTGTGATAATTTTCTCCCCGTTTCTAATAAGGGTAAATACATTCTGGAGTGTCAGTGGGTAAACAGTATTGCCAAGAGCATCCAGGTGTCTTACATACATTTAATAGTGGTATCTTATAGTGATTTTGCTGAGATTTGTTATCTAAAGGGCAGCCTGGGACAACCATTCAGTGTGACAAGTAAATATTGGAGAAGCAAAGGCTTTGATCATTAGAGTACTGTAAGATAGGTTTATTTAGTGATGGAGGATGATTTTTAAATGAGGTAATACTAGAAATCTTTTCTTCTTACGTTAAAAGAAAGCAAACCGTGAGGAACTGCTCAGTTGCCAGCACACAGCAAGGTGTTCCGCATGTATCTGGCATATGCCCCTCTGAAAGCTTGCAAGCACTTGGGTGACAGATGTGAACCCTCTTGCAGAAAAACCTCAGCCTTCTGTCCAAACAAAACACAGCTCAAACCAGATAGTGACTTTGCAAGATTTGTATTAAACCCCTTGTTTGTGGTATTAAAGAGACAGAGTTGAGTGCTGGGATCTTAGCACTTAGTTTTACAGACCACCACCACCTTGCTTTACTACCATCAACCATACCCGGGACACCCTTGTGCTGTATTGCTACCTTATTGTAGATTGTTGTAGGTAAGAGGGTGGAGACATGGGGTGAGAAGGAACAAAAAGCTTTGCCTTGCAGAGGATAAGTAAAGCTGCAGAGTGACAGGGAGCCAAAGCAGGTAACGTACAGAGCTTGGACATCCAGAAATGGGCCTTGTCCAAATAACTTGATGGGAAGTGTTTAGAGTAAATTGGTTTTGAATAATTACAAAGGGGAAGAAAGGCTTCGTGTTTGAAACGAGTGATGTCTCCTCCTTTAATGGGTTAATACAAATTGAGTAGCTGGAGACACTCCAGATTTAACTTGCTGCTCTGAAATATGTCTGTGCTCTGAGCATGTAATCCAGAGTAGCTCCACAGAACTCTGCTGTGATTTGCATTGAAATGTGGATTTTCCACAGTGTACAGATTGCCTGTTTTTCTGATTGAATTTCAAGCCTTCCAAATTTGGTGATTTTTATTCTTCTGAAGTCACAGGCACTAAAAAAAAGGCATTTTTGAGGGTGGCATCTTTTGTGAATAATCAAGCAAGCAAGCAGTTTTTCAGAAAACACTATGAAAATGTGCTTGAATAAAGTGATTCTTGAAACAGGAAGTACGCGAATCTTATATAAAAGAAATGAAAACTTAGGTCTTTTTCCCTCCTTCTCTATTGAATTTTCACAGTGTTGAGTAGTTTTTGTAATGTTACTTTCTCATAAAGCGCTTCTTGGTCAATGTTACTGATTGTGCTCAGTTCACTTAATTCTTTTCTTCTTTCCTTTCTCTCCAGACTGTACAGTTTGTTCAGGGAATATTTGTTGAAAAATATGATCCAACAATAGAAGACTCATACAGAAAGGTAAAATAACAGCATTTATATTTCTTTCAACTTTCATAGAGCTTGCTCCTTTTTAACAATGCAGCAAAAGCTCATTGGAATGGGGAAGGCTCTTTTCTGAGAACATCTTACAGCTGCACAACATTACAGCAGGAAAGTGATGGGTAGAAATGCATCAGCCTTGGAAATGGTTTCATGCAGCTAGTTTCTCCTGGCTTTATGCAGTACTTCACTAGCTTAGTTCTGTTTATCAGGAGGATTAAATCTCTGTTACTGCATATAACCAAGAGCTTTCACTCTCAGTTTTTGATGGCTCAAGTTGAGGCAGTAGGAAGCTGCAACTCTCCACTCTTTGTCTTCACTTGTGCTGGGATGTGAGCTGTAGTGGCTGGCAGACAAGTGTACTGCCCATCTCCTGCCAGTGCTGGTTGATGCCTGGGGATAGGAACAGCTCAACCAAACGAGGGGCAGACTGCCACTCAGATCTGTTTGCTGAGATTTGACATAGAATTATTAGTTCAAAACATAAAGATACCAGTATTTGCGATCTGTAGAAGTTGCTATAGGAGATCTATGCACCGTGGCTGCTTTGCCATTTAGTACAAATGCATTCTGCTTGCTTTGGAGCCATATAAAATTCTTTGTGCCTGTTTTGGATGCAGGCTTGTAATTGCTGAGCAGAAGTCCTTGTCAGCATCCCTGACACTGTCACGTTATGCATTTCTATCAACAGAGCTGCTTTCTTCGCTCCATTGATGTCAAGTAACCCATTGTTACACACATTAGCATTAGTGCTACCATGATTAAAGGCACCAAAACATAAAACAAAAACTGGTGACATTTGTGCCTGTGATAATTAAATATAAATTGTGGTCTGAGTTCAGCTGTTAAATTTTTCTGACATCTCTGGAATTAACCTTGTTGCATCTGAGACATTGCTCAGTGAGTGGAAGATTTGCTAAGCCAAGCAGTGAGGACCACTAAACTTTTTGCTATGTCTTTTCTTCCTTACTCCTTTCATCCCAGCAGCAAAGAAAAATGGAAGTTTAAGGTCCTTTGAGTTTTAGGGTGGATTGAGTTGAGATGTTTATGACCTCACTTAAGTTGAGATGTTTACAGTGAGTGGCTCATCTAAGCCTGTATAATCACCAGAGTCCTGGAGCCTAAATGAGCTGACCCAAATGCCTGACTTGAGGTAGAACTAATCCTCTAATAGCAGCTCCTCTCTTAGCACTTAAGGGAAGTGCAGGGGGCTGGCTTTGTGGTACGAGTATAAATAAAGCTGAGATTTTTCTTGCCTGTCCTGTTTCAGTTTTAACTGTCTCTTCCCTTTTTTCCCCAGCAAGTGGAAGTAGACTGTCAACAGTGTATGCTTGAAATCCTCGATACAGCAGGGACAGTAAGTACAATTCCTTTTTGTAATTGGTATGGAGTGTTCAAGGCCAGGTTGGACAGGGCTTGGAGCAAGCTGCTCTAGTGGAGGGTGTCCCTGCCTGTGACAGGGGGTTGGAACTGGATGAGCTTTAAGGTCCTTTCCAACCCAAACCAGGCTGGGATTCTATGCAGTAATTTAAATTGAATGATTTTGTTAAATAACCCAAACACCAGTGTGGTGAGAGCTGTCTGCAGCCCGGCCAGCAGCACAGTGAACCCGTTCCCCAGCTGGTGCCTGAGTGCTAGGACATAAGGGTTGGTGGTTCCCCTGCCCTTCACCTCTTCACTGCCATCCACCATTATCTTGCTATCAATGTACTGATACACAATCATTTTACGTGTTAATTTTGCAAGTGGCCAGAGTACAGAGGCACTTTGAAGCCACTTCTAGGCAATGCATAGGGATTGCCTTCTCAGCCTACATGGAGAGGATTTCAGAATACTCCTTACCGTGGTGGCATCTCCCTGTTCTTGTCTTATGCTGCTTGAGGAGGCCAGTGTCCTCCCAGCCTACAGCCAGGGCTGTGCTGCAGCTCCTTTTGCCCTACCAGTGTTATCACCATGCTAAACAAACAGCCCTGTAATGGTTGAGTGCCCATCACAGGGGAGGACATGCTTCCTAAAAGTTTTTATTCAGAAAGCTTTGAAAATTACTAACAGCAATGGAAAGGCGTGGAAGCAGAAGTCATTGTTACGTGGTTCTGGTAAAGCCTCCTTTGACAAGCTTGAACAAAGGCAGCTCCCATCTCGTACAGATTTTCTAGCCTCATTGCATCGAACCTTTAAGCCATCTTCATGCTAGGGATGAGTAGCATATAGTTGTGTATGTTCAGAGGTGAGCAGGCAGTGCCTTCCTACCCTGTTGTGCTCACAATTAAACAGTGAGGCTGTAACACTGAGGCCTGTTCCAGTGTCGTGGTAGAGCAGGAATTGAATTTCTACTCCATGTCTGTTGCCTGGGGAAATTGGTCTGATGGCAGACTTGTGCTTAACACCATAGCAGAAGATAAATGAAAGAGCACTACAAAATATGTCAGCCAAATCTTAACACCCTTTGTTATGGCTTGGGGCATACAGCAGTCTGTAAAGATGTAGTTTTATTGCTGCTTTTGTTCTTTTTCCCATTTTTTCAAGGAACCTGTATCTCTGTTGGGAAGAAGAAAACCAAAGGGAAAGGGATGTGTTAATGCTTTTATTAAATTTGCATGCTTTGGTGGATTTCTGTAAGGGTTAAAATGAAAATGCATACTGTACAGTACTATATTCTTGCCTCCATTACTATAAAAGTATTCCTTTGTAAATGTTCAGTAGCTAATTGCTCTTAAAACTGTTTGATTACAGGAGCAATTCACAGCAATGAGGGATCTCTATATGAAGAACGGCCAAGGGTTTGCACTAGTATATTCTATAACAGCACAGTCCACATTTAACGACTTACAGGACCTGCGGGAGCAGATTTTACGGGTTAAGGACACTGAGGATGTAAGTAGAATGGTTTTTCTTCTACAAATGGTGTGTGTTTGTAAGTAAACATGCAGGGAATCGTGAGCTGAATATTCTTTGCTGCACAGCAAGGTTTTATACTGAAGTAAGTTTTCTTAGTGGTGTTGGTTATTCTCAGTGTTGTTATTTGAGGTCCAACACCTGCTAAAGGGTATAATGAACCCAGATTTTCTCATTTCCAGACTTTCTGGAAGTCTGAAAGTCTTCAGGAATGGTGGGAGTTGATGGAGAGCAACTTCTCAGCTGTTGACCAAACTCTGCTTTTATGGGAATTTGGATTATTGTATGAAAATACATGTATCCCTTTTCTGAAGGAAAGGAGGATGCTGAAGGGTTAGTGGCTGTGGTCTGTTGCTCCCATGACAGGCATGTGTGAGGAGGGAGGGTTCAGCTTTGCACTATGGACCTGTATGTGCCTGTGAATGGTGCTGGCACTCTGCGGACCACTGTCACGGTCCAAGGCTTTTAAACTC
Source organism: Loriculus beryllinus (assembly GCA_039877255.1). Classification (NCBI taxonomy): domain Eukaryota; kingdom Metazoa; phylum Chordata; class Aves; order Psittaciformes; family Psittacidae; genus Loriculus; species Loriculus beryllinus. The sequence goes on along the minus strand of JBCJKH010056914.1, from coordinate 13,994 downwards.
AACAGTTTTCTTTGTTCCTTCTGCCTCTTGACAAGTTCTGTAACCCAACAGATGAATGAATTAAATCATTAAGAGGCTCTGAAAGAGTCTTAGCTACTGATGCAAGGTTATAATTTTCATGGAATCCCAGCCTGATTTGGGTTGGAAGGGACCTTAAAGCTCCTCCAGCTCCAACCCCTGCCACAGGCAGGGGCCCCTTCCACTGGAGCAGCTTGCTCCAAGCCCCTGTGTCCAACCTGGCCTTGAACACTGCCAGGGATGGGGCAGCCACAGCTTCTCTGGGCAACTTTTAAGTAAGGAAGAGTGACACTAAGATAGTTTGCATTCAGTCCTGTTTGGCAGAAGAAAACCATTGACTGTATTTCCAGTTTGGGGCCCAGCTCCTGTGACTGGAACTCTTGGGCTTTTAATTTCTAAGTGTGTGATGTAGTGAGGCTGAGGGGAGCCCTGTGGCTGGTGGAGATGTGTGGGAACTCTCTATATGTAGATTTCCTCCAAAAGAATTTGAAATTATTTTTGCCTACCAGTTGATAATGTATTCAAAGATTTGCCCTGAGGATTGTGGAAAAGATTTCTTGGTTTTTTACACTGAGAGCTTAAAGATAGCTGATGCCTTTGACATTGATTGCTTTGGGTTGTGTCGGTGCTTGCAAGCAGGGTTGTGGAAGCCGCAGCATCCTCTTCACTCGCAGCCCTCCTGCACTGTAAAATGGGCATACAGGGCAGGGACATGAATTTAGGCCAAATCCTCACTAAGCCATGTGTATTGTATTTAAATAGACATTCAGGAAAATGCAGTTTGAGCAATGAGCTGAGCACACTAGGGTGGCATGAACCCAGCCCACAGCTCCGCTGCTCTGGGGCTGAAGCACCCTCCCCACACTGCTGCTTTCCTGTGGATCTTTTTTGTCCCGTATCCTGATTACCTTGTTTTGAATGGCTTTGGTTCCCTCCTTCGTTTAACAAGCTGAACCTCTATTTATGCAAAACTCATTTCCATTTAGGTAGGGATTATGCTTGCATAAATCCCTGGTAACACGAGTCCTTTATTAGCCTCTGGTCAGAGCCCAGCGCTTGGCTCGGCTGCACTCGCCGGAGGGGAATTTGCACCGTAAGCTGGTCAAGTTCATCGGGCAGCAGGGACTTGCTTTCGTTTTTACTGCAATGACTTGATTTAATTATTAAAAGGCATTTCTGGTTTGTGTTAGGGGGGATGTTACTTGTTGAATCCAAGCCTGAGAACCTTATGAACGTTTCAGCTGTGTTCTGCTGAGTTAGGCAAACTCACTCTTTCCTGTGGTTTCAGAACATGTCTCTTAAAACCTTAGTACTTAAGCCATTAAGTTATGTACATCTTACAGAGTTTAAATTCCAGTCTTCTGCATGAAATGGTAGAGGATCAAAAGGTAGTTGTTCATCAAACTCTGGTTTTGGCTCTCTAATAAACAGTTGCTACCTTTTGAAATAACCTTCTGCAGTATTTCAGGTCTTTCAAACCTGTCCTGTTTAACCATCTAAATATCGTTTTTTTTCCTCTATTATTTCACATATTAACGTGAAAATAATGTTAACATGTTTATGTTTTAGTTTCAGAGAATTTCTCATAGCTATCTAGGCAACTGTAGAGAATGGGATTAAGTTACAAATATCCCGTTGTTTTCTGATGTGAAATAAGCTGCTTTTGCCTGTGCCTCATCTATATTGTGACTTCAGGTTTCTGATATAATAAATAAACCTTATTTTCCCCAAAATGAAAGTGTGGTCATTTTCTAATCAGTATGGCTGTTTTAAATACAAAAATGGATCTGGAGTGTAGTTGAATCTGGAAGAGACTACAGATATGAACATTGAAGTCGATTAAAAACATACAGCATGTTGTAAATTGCCAGAGGAAGTGGATGATGATTTATTTTCCAGCTGGAAAGTACTCATTTTCTGTTCAAAGAATTAAATGCTTCAGGAAATGGAGCAGGGTGCACACCCATTATCAGCAGTTCTTTTCTACATCTACATAGCATAAGGGAAACAGGATGCTGTTGTGTGCACACAGAGCACCGCAGTGCGTCCTGCTCATCATCTGTGGTCTCATGCTTCAGAATCCACCTTTGCTCTGCCTGTAACATCCCCTGAGATCTGTGAGATGCATGTCATCAAAGCACACTCCAAAATCCATGTGTAGCCCCCAGTTCTCAGGCATAGGAAGTGAGAAGGGCATGTGTTTTTGTGCACAGGGCTATGGGGTTTCTTGGCTGCACAAGAATATTCCTTTTCATTCCTTGTCCAAGGCAGAGCTTTTCAAAGGTGTTTCCATTTATTCTTGTGTGGTTTGACAGCAGGTTGACAAAACAAGCCAAAGGGCTGAAATATCCAATGTGTGTCTTCAGACACGTGCTGTATGTGCTGTTGACTGAAATGGGCTAAGTTGACAGGCAGTTTAGTGTCCTGTGACATGAAAGTCATGGAACCATAGAATCAAATAGTTTGGAAAAGACTTTTAAGATCATGAAGTCCAACCTTCCTACATGTCAGTAATTATATAAGTAAGTCTTTTACTAGTATGGTGTCGGATGTAGAGACCTGAAGATAAAACTTTACTGGTTGAAGATTGTGCTGAAATATGACTGTTGGGTTTTATAGTGTCCCCTATGTGTTTAATTCTTAGTGAACCAGTGTGTCAATAGTATGGATTTAGTTCAGCCTTTTCCCAGCAGACATCTGGATTCCATTCTAGTCTGTCAGCTCTCCTGAACCTCTCATTTTCATTGCCATTCATACTGTCTGTCTTACCCTCCTCGCATGCCTTTGTAAGCCACAACGTTGTATATGAAATTGCTGATGTATCTCTTGTTCTTGCTTGTCACCTCTCCAGGTTCCAATGATTCTGGTTGGCAATAAATGTGACCTGGAGGAAGAGCGTGTAGTCGGCAAAGAACAGGGTCAGAACTTAGCAAGACAGTGGTGTAACTGTGCCTTTCTAGAATCATCTGCAAAGTCTAAAATCAACGTTAATGAGGTAACTATCAGCTGTTCCTTTGTCTTTCCTACTTCAGCATGAATGCTGCATTAAATCAGCATGGGATCCTTCATACACTTCTTAATTGGGAAGATTCAGGATAGTTCTGAAGTCTCAGTTTAAGAAAGGCTTGTGATGCAGTGTATTTAGCTACTGCTTTCTGTTTGTTCAAAGGAGATCTGCTCCTTTTTCTCTGTAAAGGGTGGGTAACTTCTCCAGGTAAGTGCTTTCTATGGCCTGCGTCAGGGGATATGAATAGCAGAGGGTCCTGAGCAAGCCCAGTTAACTGGATAACCCTTATCTTAGATAAACTCTATCTGGAAAGTATGCTTTTTCAAGATAGCTGCTGCTGCTATTCAGAGCATGGGTTATGCCCTGTTGTACTTGTAATGTTGCATGGTGTTGGCTGTTGTTTTTGAAGTATTTGCTTTTCACATTCCTGCTACATCTGGCTGCTCAGGCAGGTATCCCATCAGAGACCTCCTGTGGCATGCCACTACTAACTTCCTGAGAGTGTGTGCAAGCATCTGTCTAAGCATTTCCCTTGTGTCTAAATGAGAAACACCTTTGCAGCTGGTGTTCCTTCTGCTGCTGCCTGGGGTAGCTCAGCTCTGCTACGGGAGCTCTGCTTGACATCAGGCACCAAGTTTTTATGCTCTGCTCTGAATTATCTGACTGTGACAGAGGACGGGTTTCCAGCCACAAAAGCTAAGGTTGACCCCATTGAGCATAGCAGGGTTGGTGCCAGGAGATAACTGGGACCGTTGAGAAGGCTGTGTGATAAGCAGGAGCAGTAGGATCTTGGACTGGACCCAGTGTTAACTTGGCAGCCGGTGGGACTTGCGCAGCTCTGTATCTGCCCGGTTGAACGGGAAGGGAGCTCCAGGCTGCCTGAATTGCAGCTTCTGTGGTTGGGATTAGCCTTGCTCTAGTGTGCACTAATCTAACGTGGTAAATATAGCTCGCTGAGCTAGACTCCTGCCAGGAGGGATTTCTGTGTCTGGGCTGTAGTAAAACTGAGTGCTAATGAAGAAACTAGTGGCTCCATCCCCAAACACATCGCCGTGGAGCAGAACAAACTGATTTATTTGTATTTCCACAGTTTGTGGCAGAGGCTGACCTCCCATTAGCCAAAAGTGCCTTAAAGCTCCTGAGAGCTGTGTGGGAGAAGGGGTTCTCCAGGAGGCAGGACATGGAGCTATCCTGAGGCAATGCATGCCTGTAGCTTAGAGTCATCCTTAACCTGTGAATCCTGTGTCTGTCTGTTTCCCTGTCATGTCTCTGCCTCCAGTGAGGCTCGGATCAGAAAGAAGGAAATTATTATCTGGAAGATTGGGTTCTGGTTTTATTGTGATCTTAATTTTTTGGTTTTATACCAATTTATATTATGAAAAGCATAAAAGCTGAGGAAATCAAAGAGATGAAACACCATGAATCAAGCCACTAACTGCTGGTTATTCATTTGTTCTGCTGGTTCCTGGACTGGGGCAGTGTTCTCCATTATTTCCCTACTTTTGGACTTCTGTCTTTGCTAAAATCTAGGTGAAAGGGAGATTTCTGTGTGCATTTGCTGGAAGTGAAGCAAGCCTTTCATCCAGATAATAAGCTTTTACTACAGTGTTGATCTCAATAGCAGCAACTCAGATGACTTTTTGGTGACATGTGTGATGCTCTTGCACCACACTGACTTTTCTTAAGGACAGTGGCACTCCTGAAACCTTGTTACAGACTTCTGCACTCCTAGTGCTAGCACTTCAATGATCTCACTTACATTTTCAGAGTGATTTTTACCCTACTTTAGCCCTTGGGAAGAAGGTTCTACCTCGAAACATTCAAGGGTCTCATCTGCCAGAGCATAGATGGTTGGTGCCTCCAGACAGTGACTCTTCCTGCACATCGTAATCACATTCAAATCGTCTTGGCTCTTGTTTATCAAGGCTTAAATCCTGAAAGCTGGTTTATACCAGCAGAGATGCTGCCAGTTATTAATAGGTTTCTTCTCCAGAAACTATCTCTTTGTACCTCATCTTTACTGTGTCCGTTGGAGAGTACAAACTGCTGGTTTTGCTGATAGTAGAAAGCAGCAGCAGTAAGCTTAGGACAGGAACTGTATTTTACATGAGCTTGATTAAAGCCACCATCATGTTCATTTCCTTCGAAACTCATTAACTCTGAACCAGTTAAAGTGTGTTAGAAAACCTTCAATTCCCAGTTGTTGCCATTTCTTCTAAACTGTTTCTTTGTCTTCTGAATTTCCTTGGAATCAACAAGTATTTGTGAGCTGTCAGCCACTCCAGGAAGGGAAAAAGTAAACAAGGACAAGGGTGGAGCCTTCTGAAGGTTTAAATGTTTCTCCTCAATACCATGACCTGGCTCCAAGCGTTTTTGCAAAGCTCATTTTGCTATAAATGGGTTGAGTATTGCTGGGAAAACAACTTACAGCAGAAGTGTTCACAAGCAGCTTGTCCCTGCTGCTGAAAGAGGCCCTTGTAAGCATCCCCTTCTGGAAACACCAGAGTTCAGAGCACATGTTTTGCTTCTCCTTGGTAATTTTATTAATAAACCCAAAAGAGCAGGCAAAAAAGTGAGGTGGTTACAGCTCCAGTGTGTTTGGCAAAGAGGAAAATGAACAGTGCATCCTATGCAGTGGGTGAATGAAGACCATTTTTGAAGGTGGAAGCCAAGGAAGAGGGATACCTTTCCCTCCAGAGAAGGCCCAGCAGCACTCTGCAGAGATGATGATCCTTGAGGATGTTATTCCTGTCTTTTAAGAGACATTTTGTCCTTCCTCAGTTTTTTCCCACTTTTCCAAAGCAAGGGATTTGTTGCCATTTCATTGCCGTCCTCTTCTGAAGCGTTTGGTCATGCACAGCCTGAAGGAGAAAGCTGTTTGCTGCAGGATGTGAGTTTACAGCTCCCTTGTATTCTGCACACTGATGTGAGCTCTGTGCTCTCCTGCTCCATAAAAAAAACATGGAAAAACATGGTTTAGGAAATGCAAGCAATTTAATGGAATTTCTCCAGCTGCAGCCACCAAGAAGGAGTATCAGCTTCAGGTTTGGGACACTTGCATCGTGTTTTGTCATTTTGATTTTTCAGTTGGTGTTTTTTATTTTCAGATCTTTTATGACCTGGTCAGACAGATAAATAGGAAAACACCAGTGGAAAAGAAGAAGCCTAAAAAGAAATCATGTCTGCTGCTCTAGACTCCCATCGTGCAGCAGCTCTGAGCCAGGTAAGAGCTGTCGAGTTCTACCTACAGCTTGGGCAATCAAACGAGGAACTGATCCCAACAGAGAGAGGACTCATTCCTCTTCCTTCCCTCTGCTGACAATTGCAAGTTCAAAGGGTGGGACATGGATTTCAATGCACAGGAATAGAAAGCTGCCCACCCAAAAAAATCCAGCCCAAAACGAAACCAAAAAACCATCCCAAGGTTGGACATGGCTATAAATAATCTTCCTGTGTATCTTGGCAGGGTACTTGGTGTGCTTACAGCTGCTGTTCTGTTGCACTCCTTAAAGAAAACAGCATTTCTGTATCTTCAGGTTTGGGGAGAAATAACACCCAGGCTACACATGTTAGTGTGTTAGAGCTGAAGTTCATGCTGGACATGGCCATTTCTTTAGCCTAGCTGTGATTGAGTAGGATAAGTGGAGCTGTGCAGTCAACATGGCTTCTAATGACTTGTGCTTTATTGATTGAGAAGTCTCTCACCCTGAGCTTTGAATGCCAGAAAATAATAGCTTAGGGTTGCAGGGAAACAATGGCTTTAGGAAAAGAAATGAAGAGCAGCTCTTATGAGGCTTTTCCTGTTCTGTAAGTGATAGATCTGAATTTAGTGTTCAAGGCCAGGTTGGACACAGGAGCTTGGAGTGGAAGGTGTCCCTGCCTGTGGCAGGAGTTCAAACTGGATGAGCTTTAAGGTCCTTTCCAACCCAAACCAGTCTGGGCTTCTTTGGTATGTTCTAGATGGTCAGAATATTTCAGGATCTCCCTCATCCTTTGTAAATCTCTGCCCAGTTCATTGCCTGCTTGTTACAGGTGGAGCAGGGCCCAGGGAGGTCTCCAGCTCATCTGTTGTTAAGAGCATCTCCTACATATAAAACATGAAAACCCTCTCCCACCAATTGTGCATCCTTTGCTGAATTCAAGCTGCACTTGAAGGCTGTGCCTGATGGTTGGGAAGGGCACTTTCATTATCACAGCAGAAAGCCGGGGTGGGGGCTGTCTGTCCCAGCTCTGCTGCAGCCGTGATAAAACAAGAGCTTGGTTGAGACTTAATAGTGTCCAAAGTCTTTTCTTGCTGTACTTGTGAACTCAGAAGGGGGCGGGAGCAAACCCCAGCACTGGGGGAAGATAAGCTCTTCCTGCCGAAATGCTGTGTGGTTTTACTAGCTTGGAGGAAGGCTTCAGGCCATTATTTGAGCTCATTCATCTCATCCATAGGTTGAGAAACATCCCTCCTCCATCTATGTGTCATATTAGTTTTTTGCTTTCTCTAGATTGCAGGAATGAAGAACTGTTGCCTACATGGAAAGTGCCAGCATTCCCGACTTCAGAACCTTATGGAAATGAATCACATATCTGAAGAAGCTTCTCCTGTTTTTTATATACTATGAGAAGAATTGAGATCTTAACCTGGTTTGCACACAGTCCCTTGGGAAAAGAAATTGCTCTGTGTATATCTCTTGGAAATTTAAGACAATAGTACTCCTCCTTTGCAATAGCAGTTAACAGAAGTGAACATAAATATCATTGACTCTAGTGTCTGATTATACAAAGGAGCATGGATGCATTTCAAATGGTAGATACTGCTTCTATAATTAAAACTTCATATTGACCATTTTCTCATCATTTTTCCCCATCAAGCACTAAAAATATCCCACCGTTATATTTTATATCTGTAACTATAGATCTCTATTCCCTGAAATTTCCCTTTGCACTCACTGCAACAAATAACTTTGAGTCATTGACTTCATTTTATATTTAAAAGTTTCTGGAATATCATTATTTTCATTCTGCCATTATATTCTAATTAAAAATGTTTGTGCATAATGCTTTGGAAAAATGGGTCTTTTATAGGAAAAAAAAGAAAACCCTGGGATAACTGATTTCTATGGCTTTAAAAGCAAAAATATATAATATACTAAACCAACTCTAATATTGCTTCTTGTGTTTTACTGTCACAGATTAAATTACAGCTTTTATGAATGATTAAATTTTAGTACATTTTCATTTGGTTTCTGCGTTTTTGTTGGGGTTTCCAGGCTTTGGGGTTTATCCATGTGCTGTGAGTCCCCTTCTGGTAGATCCTTTGTCAGGACAGGTACCCCCAGTGTGTCGTTACGCTGATGCGATGTCTTCGTGCACCCTCCTTGTTGGATGTATTTCATCCCATCGCAGACTCCAGAAGGCTGTTTTTAATGACTTTTGTGTCTTCTTTTGAATGGTTTAAGGTTATATTCGGCTGCAAATGTTCCCTCTGTACTTTTATATGGACAAACTTGATTTAATCCTGTATCAAGGTCTGGCTTTGATGAGCTTTGGGCTCACAGGGTGCTGCGCTTTTGGGATGGAATCCCCGTGTTGACAGTGCCACCTGCCGGTCAGGAGCCCACAGTGAACCCTCATGGTGATGCTCTCCTGGTCAGCATCTCCCCGCAAAGCTGTGGAGTTGAAAGTTGGTTCTGTCTAAACACAGCTTCATGACGCAGGTATTTGCTGTGTGGGTTTTAGGCCAAATGAAGGCGCTTTTAGTTTCGTTTTGGGTTTGTTTCTTTTCGTTACCTGTTGGTTTCATAAAGTTTAAAAGAGCAGGATCTGAAGACACCCACGGGTGCTCAGCCTCCGTCCTCCTGTCTATATGCAAGTAAAAGAACTGCCTCTGGGACCTGTGGGGCCCAAATCCTATCCTCGGTGTGATGCTGCTGGAATTCCTGTGGTGTTGGAGGGCTTGCTCCTGCTTCACTTCTGTGTGAGTGAGAAGAGAAATGTATCTTCACAGTGGAGAAAACTCAGGCCGGACTTTGTCTTGGTTGTTGGGAATGTAAATGTAAGAGCTGGTGAATGGTTCTTCCTGGATGCATTGTGTAGCTTTTACTGGAAACCAGGAGGGAGAAATGTCTATAAATGGGTTTTCCTAAAGCTGTTTGTTACTGATGCAGCTGAATTGTAGAGATCCCAGCCTCAAAGTGCAGCCCAAGCAAGATGGGATGGAAACACTTGAACAACAATAATGAAAACATCTTCCTACTTACAAGCTACTAGCCCAAATGTAGTTACTTAGCTGGTTGTCTTCAACCTTCCTATGCACTTCCTTTCTCAGGAGGAGCAGAACCATGGTATTTACAGGTTGGTTATCTTTACCAAATGTAAGACTATTGTAGTAATAAAGTAATTTTAATGTACATCCTGCTTGCTAGAGGTCTCTTCTCTTTTCCAGTGCTAGCTTTCATTCCTGGGTTAGAAGGGGATTGATTTTTGCACTTTGGAAGCTGGTTTCTGGGATGCCTGAGAGCACTCTGGTAGACAGATGGAGTTTTAGGTGGTAAAGCAATGGTTGATTGCTATGTTGGTGGCACCATTGTGGAGCTCACCATGTGTAGATGATGTGTAAGTCACTTCTTGTTGCCCTAAGTGGAGCAGAGTGTTGAGGTTTGGGGTTACTTTGCTCCTTGGTTTGTGTAACTTGAAGTATGATGAGCACTGCACAGGTTTGAAGGTATTTTGAGGGGGGGTTGGAAGCATTTTCAGGCTTTGCACTGGAACAGATCTGAGGTGCCACTGTTGAGTCACTGGTTTCACTATCGCTGCTTCATGTAGGACAGTCACGGTGCAGGAATGTCTGGAATGAGATCAAGGGCTGCTGGTTGGTCACACCTCTTCTGGAGTCATGTTTTGCAGGGTGAGCTTTCAAGTTACAGAGTTCCAGCCTGTTTTCGGTTGGAAGGGACCTTAAAGCTGGCTTTGCCGCAGGTACAAAGGGAAACTTGCTGCCACAATGAATAACTGATACCTGCAGAGCTGAGAAATGTCCTGCTTGGAAAACAGGGCTTTGGTGCTGATGGGTCTGTGGTTTGTGTAATGGATGCAGCTGCACTGGAGCAGCTTTCCCTGCCCTGCTGTTGTGTGACACCCAGTGGGAGCTGCTCCCCTGTGGGAGCCGCTGCCCCGTTTCCTTCCCCATCACCCAGAGTCGAGGCACTCCAGGAACCAGGAACAGAAAATAGCTGCAGGCTGCAGACCTTCTGCATGCAAAGAGCAGCCCTGGGCTGTGAGTGGCTGGGACACGGGCCCAGCGCTCTCGTAGAGACTTTGTGTTGAAAAGAGACAAAGACCCAGCACCAGGGCCATTTGGATTCAGCACCTTTCCCCCTTCTCATGCAGCCTCCTTGTTCTAGGCTGCTGTTTGAGGCTCCGGAGCTAGTTCAGATGTGAAATGAAGCCAGGCTTTCTGCACAGGGAAAGCAGGGTGTAAAGATTTCCCGTCTAGAGCCGGAGGGAAGCTCTGCTGGCACCTCTCCATGCTGGAGCTATGGTAACGCGGGTTGGGAGTGCTGGGGATGGATGTGGGAGCGCTGGGCTGCTGTGCCTGGTGGGAAACGTGTTATTCTGGTGATAAAAGGCTGTTAAACGTCTGCCTGCAATCCGGGTGTCTGCGCTCCGGTGTTGTGCTATGGAGCAGCAACCCCAGAAGCAGTGTTCCCTGGCACCATCTATCAAATTACAAGCAGTTTACAACCAGACATAAAAAGGGTAGGAAGCAATTAGCCTTTTTCTGCTTAGCAGCTCTTTCGCTTGAGGTGGTGGCTGGGCTCGGTGCTTGAGCTGGGAAAGATGGGAAGGAGCAGAGAAATCCTGCTTGGCCAGCATCACAAAGCACAGGGGTGCAGTGGCCGTGGTGTCCCCGTATGGGCAGTCTGTGGGGTAAAGAGCGAGGAGATGACAGCTTACGGAGGACAGTGCTGTCTATTGACAGCCGGGCAGGAGGCACAACGCACGGGTTGCATCTATGGGAGCACATGGCTCGCCCTGCAGTTGCATTTCAGGTCTGGTTGATGGAGAAGGTTTTTGTCCAGGAGATGGTGCCAGAACCGCGCAGCAGCGCCGGGATGCGCAGCCACAACCAGAACCACCCCAGGGCCACTGCAGAGCCCGTGGCCACCCCAGCCCCCTGCGGAGGGATGGGCAGATGTGGGGTGAGCGCAACAACAGCCCCGTTCTGTGACATTCCTGATGCGTGACCCACGCAGGGATCCTCCTCGGCTGCTGTTTGCTCCCTTGGCAGGGCAGGTCACCCGCAATGGGCTGGGTGTGAGGAGCAGCCGGGGACAGGCGTGGAGACCTCAGAGCAGCTTCCAGTGTCTACAGGGATGCTGGAGAGGGGCTCTTCATCAGGGACTGGAGCGACAGGGCAAGGGGATGGGTTCAATGCGCAATAGAAGCAGTTCCATCCCCAGCGCCTGGTTTTGAGTTGCTCTGGGGTGCAGCACCGCTGCATGGAGCTGCTTTAAGCACTGAGCATTATTCTTGTCTATGGTAAGGGTGTTGAGCTCTATGGAGGCAGAGCGTTGACAGGAGGAGCAGAGCAGGGTCCCTAATATTGGGGTGCATCACAGCAGCATCGCCCCGGGGCTCCTGTGGTCATTAATCCGGTGGTGATTGATGCTGTGTGGATGGGTTCACTGATGGTAACTGATAGCAGTGGTGTGACTGGGGTCAAACCGGGGCAGGTTCTGGGTCAGGCTGTTCCCACCAGGCAAAAAGCCCAGTATTGCAAACCCCAACGCACAGCGTCATTCCAGGGAGCCATGGGAGCCTGTGACCTCCTCAAGTCCTATCCATGGCACACGTGGGACACAGAATGGAGTGTCTGGAATGCCCAGCCCTGTGGCATCGCTCCCTGCGACACCAGGGTCCCCTCCGATGCTCTGTGATGGGCTCGCTGGGACTCACCAGACGTGTTTTTCTCACCCAGTGTTCAAAGAACCACAGGAAGAGCTTTCCTGAGGCTGCAGGGGAACTGGTTTCCCTGAATCCTGGCAGGGAACTGCTCTGATGTGAGGAACGAGCTCCAGCAGAGCAGAACCAGCCCCTTCCTCCCTGCTGTGGGGACCAGCTCCCTCCCTTCCACCTCTGAGGCCTGACCCAGCATCTTCCTCCTTGTGCCATGAGAAGCTTTGCCAAGGCGCCGCTGAGGCAGGAGGGCAATTGCCTCCTTCGCAGCCACCCGGACCCCACCTTTCCCCTTAAAAGCCGTTTAATTGAGGGCTAAGAAAAAGCAGAGAGAAAATACCCACCGGGCAGCTCCGAAAGCGCTGCAGATAATCATCAGGGTGCCCTACATACAGCCTGGGCTTGGCTGCGACATCAGACGGGGCAGCTGAACCTGCCATTGTTTGAAAGGAGCAGGAGAGGGAAGTAACAACTCCGTAATTACTCACCCCGAGTTAATGGGTGGTAATTACACCGAGTAGGCAGCTGCGGGAGGAAGCTGTGACGGGCTGAGCCCTGCAGAGTCATGGGGAGAGCTGTGCCCCAGCAGCCCGGCTCGCAGGCAGGGTGTCAGCCCAGCTCCGAGGGGGTTAACTTGATGGGTTTGGTTGGGAATTCTTCCCTTTTCCCTCCCTCCTTGGTTATCCGCAGCAAACAGAGGCCGGTTGGAAGCTCGGAGCTGAGCAAACTCCTGGGGGGACCCGGAGCGCTTGGTCACATCCCAAGCTGGGTGCTGGCCCCGCTCTGTGCCTGAGCCCCCCATTGCTGTCCCCATGGGGGATGACATCGACTGGCTGGACCTGCCAGGCAGGTGGACCTACGGCGTCTGCGGGGATGGACGTGTCTTCTTCATCAAGTACAGTCCTGGCTGTGGGATGGGGATGGAACTGGGGTGTGAGGAGGATGCTGGGGGGGCTGCAGGAGGTGGGAGGGCTTAGTCTGGGATGGGAACAAGGGGTACCCCTTGCTGCAAACCTTTGCACTTGGCTGCTTTCCTATTGCACACTCATCTTTCTTCCACCCCTCTCTCCTTGGGTCACTGCTGCCCCAGCCTGGTGGATGCTAAAACCTGATCCTTCCATTCCTTTGTCTGGAAAAGTCACCCTTGGTGATGGGAATGGGCTCCCTGGGTGCTGACATCCCCGATCTTTGTCTTCTACAGTGATGAGACCAAGTCCACGAGCTGGGTGCACCCCAGCACAGGCTACTCCATCCAGAGCGGGCACTTCTCCTGTGCTGGTAAGGGATGGCTCTGCGGTCTTGGTGGGTGCCCTTTTCCTTCCTCAGGCATCAGAACCTGGAGCTGTGGCGTGAAAGCCCCCAGCAATGCAACGGAGACCCCAAAGAGCTGAGCCTTGAATGTGGGGAGGGTTGAAAGGGGTTGAATGATGGATGCAGCCATGCCCCATCTCCTGGACATGGGGTATCCAGCTTGAGAGGGGGTTTGAGGGGGGGGCTTTTAAGAGCAGAGAGACTCTTTTGTGGTCTCAGGCCTGTCACTGATGGAGAGGGGACCCAAACTGCTTTAAAAATGCAGTTTGAGGATGCAGGAACCCAGCACAGCAGGATGGAGCATCCCCAAAGGGTCAGGAGCATCCCCAAAGGGTCAGGAGCATCCTGGAGTTCCCTGCCTGTATTCCCCTGCCCTTCCCTGCAGTTGCTCCTGGTGAAGCAAGACCTTGGTGTGACACTGGGAGGGTGATGACTTCACGGGGCGATGGAGGGTGATCCTGCTCCTGCCTTGTTCTTCAGGGCTGCCCCGAGGCTGGGAGGTGGACACCACAGTGCACGGGGGCTTCTACTTCATCAAGTAAGTGAGAAGGGGTCTGGGGGAGAAGTTTCTGTCTCTTGCTCACACCCTCGGCTGCTCCAAGCCCCTGTGTCCAACCTGGCCTTGAACACTGCCGGGGATGGGGCAGCCACAGCTTCTCTGGGCATCCTGTGCCAGCGCCTCAGCACCCTCACAGGGAAGAGCTTCTGCCTA
>JBCJKH010056912.1:4411-16730 GCA_039877255.1 Loriculus beryllinus | reverse complement strand
TACCAACAATAATAATAATGATAAAGGAAATAACAAGGGAAGAGAATACAGCACCTCACCACCCACCAACAGATAACTCACCACACCCCACCCAACCAAGCACTGACTGATACCTCCTCCAACTCCCCCCATGCCCAGGCCCTTCCGGGTCACTGCTCTCCTCATGGTGCAGGTTATCTGAAGTTTTACTGAATCTGTGTGTATTATGTGTTTGCTTGTGAAACAGCTATGGGAGCATCTTTATTTAAGTTAGCCTTTTTGTTAGCATGGGTTGCTGTGCTGCTTGAAATCTAACTGCATTGCTTGAGGCCTCTTTTCTCTGTAACATGTTAGCCTCAGTCCTTACTCTCTAGACTGCAACCAAAGCACCAAGGGTCTGTTGTATATAGGATGAGTTACTTGACAACCTGGCAAGGTAGGTATCTAGCCAGCCAACTTGGCAACAAAATAAGATTATGGCGTCCTATAGATGAACTATCCTCATTATACTCTTATTATAATACTAAAACCCACACCCACAGAAGACCTTTGTCCAGGTGAAAGGCCCTTCCTCCATGCAAACATAATAACAGAAGACATAATAACGTTGAAATGACACAGCAGATACTACAGTTATGTGCAAATCACTAACCTGACATTGTAACTGGGAGTGTACTACCTTGTAATTTTTGTGTATAAATGTAATGATGAAATTGGCATGGGGTGTGCTTGATTTGTGGAAATCCCACTTAGCACCCAGCACTGCAATAAACAAGTTCCTGCTTCTTAATGCTACATTGGCATTCAGGGGTTTTATTCTCCCAACTTCTGGTGACACTCATAGCCACTGAACTGATCGCCTCATCACCAGGTTAGTATTCCTTAGGGTTTGCAAATAACCCCTTTCCTTTTTAAATCCATGGTGACTGCTCCCAGTTACCTTCTTTTCTTTCTTGGCCTGGAAATGGTTTCCCGTAGTCGATCCATCACCTTCGCAGGGCCTGCAGTTCCATGGGTCCCCCACTGGGTAGCAGTGACATCGGTTTTCCCTTGTCTCCGTTGCTGTGGCCTTGCGGCAGTGGCAGCAGTCGGCTCCCTCTCCGCTGCTGCTGTGCCCGTCCTTGTGCCTAGCTTGTGACGTGTGATCAGTTTTAAGTGTTCCCCAACTCGGACCCTGTTACCTGTTTGATACTGGGGAGGGCTGAGGGGGTGGGAAAACTGATGCGTGCTTTGTTCTGTGGTTTTGTCTTGCCCTTAACTAAGGAGATTCCCATTGTTTTCTATTTGTAGTGAAATCACAATTAATATAAAAATTATCCCCCAATAATATACAACATAAAAATTATCCCCCAATAATGTGTAATGCACACCAGGCTGCAGAAATAAGCCACAAAGATTTACTCACAGAATCTAGAAATGACAAGGTCTCTCATTCCGCATTTAACACAGTTAAAACTCATTATCAGAAAAGTAGTAATAACAGAAAAAACACTCGATTAGTATTTTCTGACTCAGAAGAGGTTGTTCTGTCCTGCTGATGTTTTGTCTCGACCATGAAGCTGTTGGGAATTGAGCCTTGCTTGTCCTTATCTCTCAGACTGCCCCAGCACAGGAGCCATGTGGGAGCCCCAGTGCTTGGCAGGTTTCCCAGGCGCCTCAGAATTTCTCTGTCCTCAACTTAGTTTCCTTCCTGTGAAGGAAGAGCGGATGGCCAAGGCTCCCTGGAGATACAAGTGTTCCTTTGACTGGCTAAATAACAACTCCTTGTCTCTGTGGAGTGATAAAATCCTTCCCCATTATTCCTTTGTGTGTGTGTGTGTGTGTGTGTGTGTGAACCTGGCTGACAGAGCCTGATGGCCTCATTACATTGCATTAAAAACTGAGGGCAGATTAGATTAAAAATGTGAGTGGATTGCATTGATTTTTTGGGCAAACAGTGTCCAAGCTGCAGAGCATGGGGAGAAGGAGGCAAATCAGGCACATGAACTAAGTCACACCTGCTCAGTCTGATATTCCTTAGCTTGTTGCTGGGCAGGATTTGTGGAGGTGAGAGCATGCCTTGGTGTGCTGCTGTGTTCCCTTTTGTGCTCTGAAATCGATCAGCATCCAGTTCTGTTCTACAGAAAATGCGCTGGGCTCCGACCTCCTTCATGGTGAAGCCAAACTGTGCTGTTGGGCTGCTGCACAGTGCTGCAGAATTCCAGGTAACCTCTTGGAAGGTCTGTCTGGGAACGTGTTCACATTTCCCAGCTCTTTACTCTGGAGTATTTGCTGCTGCATTGCTCTGTAGTTTGCTTTTTGAGTTGTGTGGTTTGCTGTCCTCTAAAGTATGTATCCAAGGAAGTTCTCACTTCATTGTCTCCTGTAATTCCATAGCCTGAAGCACAGCTGTTCCCTGAAAGTTGTTCTTTGCTTCAGTGTGAATGGCTGGTGGTGATGCATGCTCTGAACTGAGACTGTCTTTCTGCTGTGCCAAAGTGGTGCAAAATGCTGCCCTTCAGGTTAGGATTACAGGGACCAGCGGAGTAAGAGTATTATCTTCTTGTTGCTCAATAGAGCAGCTAACAGTGGTTTTGATGAAATCGATTTCCTTTGTGCTTATTTATCAGTTTCTTTGTAGTATTTTTGTGCTTTACATGTGGTTCTCTTTGCTCTTGGGCACCAGAATGACACTGTTATTAAATATATAGCACCTAGCTGAACAGTGGAGTGGGACAAATTGATAGCTGTCACTCAAGTTGTATTCTTTTTGCTTGTAGGTGGGTCTGCCCTATAAGGCCTGGACAGTGCATAGTTTGAAAGGATGGGAGGACTCTTGTGGAATGTGTCTCACCTACACCTGAGCATTAGGAAAGACACATCAGAAGAACCTGTAAAGGGCATTTGCCTGCAGGGATTAAGATGCTTGTTCCTGGATGAGGCAACAAGTTCCAGGTATGTGATGTTGCTGTCCCCTGCAGAGGTGGAGGTCTCCATAGTACAAAGTTGAGCTTTTACCAGTAAAGCTGATGTTGGCCAACTTCAGTGTGTTCCTGAAGTCATGACTTCCTTTGTAGCTAGACTGTAGCAGAAGCAGACTGTCTTTCCAGAAGTACTAGTGCTGGGAAATGGTGTGGATAAAAAGGTTAAAAGTTTGTATGTGCTACAAGAAGAATCAAGAGTAAATGACACATTAAAAGACTTCTTGTTTAAAGCACTAACATGTGACAAAAGATAGGAAAGTGGTGGTTCTAGCTAAGAACGTGGATTGTGGTTGGGCTGCAGTACAGTTTAAAAGAACATAGGAAGTATTTCAGCCAGCGACAACTGGAAAGGACTGTCCATGCAGTCATGATAAAAAAGCTTGCTGTCTTAATGTAGTCCAATAAAAAGATGAAAACCCCAAACCATCAATGGAATGAATAATGAAAAATGAATTTCGATACAGTGAGAGTTTAACATTGCACTGTTAACATACAGGGTTTTGTCAGGGTTTCCACATCTATTATAAAACTGATTCGAATTAAACAGTGACTAACAGGATGTTTGTTTTCTGTTTCCTGCAGTCACCAGGCAGCGAACACAGACCCAGGGCCTGACGGGAACCTGGCCAAGTTCAGAAAAGGCAGATGTAAGGTCCTGCAGAGGGCACTGCATTAACCAGTGCTGTGGTGCAGCCTGGGCGGACAGGCTTTCCTCTCTGTTCAGTGCCCTGGGACTGCAGCTGGAGTGCTGTGACCGGTTCTGGGCTCCTGACCACCAGGCATATGTGGGAACAGTCCAGTGGAGGTCACCATGATGATCAGGAGGTTAAAGCCCAGCAGCCATGGGGTTTGTTAGCTGAAGAACAGGAGCTCAGGCCAGGAGGTCACCTTGCATCAGCTGTGTAATGGAAGGGGGTAGAGAAGATGGAGCCAGGTTCACCTCAGCAGTGCACAGCAGTGAGGAAATAGTGTATAATTATCGGTGTATCCCAGCATTGTATCACACCAGTAATAAAACCTGTGCAATCAGTACTGTCTTGCTGCAGTTAATTGGTTTCCCCACAATGTGAAACCATTGGGTGTTCCTGGTAACCCCTTGTTTCAGGGAGGAAGGATACAGGGAGCCAGTGTGGGGCCTGGGAGGTGATGTTTGTTGTTGGGTTTAGGGGTCTTGTTCCTGCAGTTCACAGGAAAACAATTCCTGTAGGACTGTATGTGTGGATCTGACAGATCAAGGAAACCAGGGGAAACCTCAGATGGTTGCCCAGCTCCTGTGCAAACTCTTCAGACAGGATGTCTGAACCAGCTTGGTAAACCATGCTCTCATTCCCCACTTTCTCTTGGAGGGATGGGGAGGAGAATGGAAAGAAAGAATGTAACTCCCATATGGGTTGAGGTAAGACCAGTCTTCACTTTTGTCCGCCAAAACCTTGTTCTTAGCAACCGAATAAAAATCATAGAATAGAATCAGACAAAAAACAGCTTCAAACATTTTCATATGCCTTTTATGCATCTTCAGCAGGGATCTGGAGTTTATATTGCCAGCTACAGGAGGAAGACGGCTACAAAATCCATCCCTAAATAAAAACATCATGAACCCAAATTTTATTTCCATGTCCTGTAGAACTCCTCCCTCTCTCTCAAATGCCTTAAGAAAAACATTAAAATCCCCAACCACAAACTCCCTATATCATCACCAGCTGACAAACTAATTGCTGGACCACGACTATGTTTAGACACTGTTGTACAGTCTGACCTAAACAGCATCTATGTAATGTGGACATTAGTGCCTAAACCTTGTCCCTGCCTTGAACAGACCCAACATTTACCACAGTGGTCACACACGTGCCAACTCCCCTTACATGTGCACCAAGGAGGGACTGTAGGAGGAGGAGCCATACACATTGGGCACCATCACCCCAGTGTAAGGGAACACTCACGCATGTCCCCTCTCCACATTCATCATCCAGGGATACACGCAGCAACTAGAAAGACCCAGAGCCATGAGCAGTGCCAGCCCCGAGCCTCAGCCGGTGCTTTTCACACTGCACAAAATGAGGTATTTCACAGGTGGAGGTACCAACTCTGTTAAACCCCAGACCTGGTCCTGTCCCATCACCACAAAAGACACGGAACCGTTCTAAACCAGAACAACACAGGTGGTTGTAGGTTGTGCTGCTATTCTGGCTTTCTATAGCTCAATGCAAGATTCCACAGAACTGAAGCAGTGTGCTTTGGTATCTGCTCACTTGGCATCTTTTACATATAAAAGGCTAAAAAGCTTTTCAGAACCTAAAATGAAAAACTGGTTAACTAAGCTTTGTAATAAAAAGTCACAGTTTTTAAAAGAATACTTAATACATCGGCACCATTTGGATGGTGAGCACTCAAATACATCAAGAGTTTATCCGCAGTGGTTTCTCCAGTATTATAGGCACATAGTGGCATGTAAACTACACATGGCAACCAGAACAGCAAAGGCACAATCTGGTTTTATTTTTCTGTTATACTTTTCAAGATGTTGGTTAATTTACAAAGAAAAATATTCTATACTTCATGCAGAAGTATTACATTTGTATTTTATAGCACAGGACCGGTACAGAACTGCTGTAATTTAAATAATAATCATTAAAAAGAAGATAGCAGCTCTTTGCACTGAGGAACTGGATTTCTGCTTTAAAGGACAATACGTTTTCTCATCTGGTAAGCGGAGAACATCTGAGATTGTCAATTTATCTTCTCAGCCTACATCAAGCACTGCCTGCACACTGAAGGGAGTTGTGAGTTCTCTGGTTTGCTATTTTTACCTTGTATTTATTTTCCCATACATCCAAGAATGTCAAGGGCAAAAGCAAAACTACCGGTTGCTTCTCTAACACAAAATTAGTTTTAAAACACTGGTGTAAGTAAGACTCCAGCTGTGCTCCTCCTGTATTTGGACCTATCCCAATGCCATTGCTGGTGCCTGCAGACCTCACTATGTGTTCAGAGGGAATCACTAAGCACAACTGCTTTCTTGGTAGACAGCAGCAGGAACAGTTCCAAACCAGCCCTCAGCAATTCAAAGTTAAATGTAACGCAGCAACTTAAAAATGTAAGTTCTGCCCACGGCTCCAGGACTATGACAGTTCTGCATTGTACATAGAAACATCAGAGTAAGTAGAAAACCTTAGTTTACAAATGGAAAAGATCTATTAAAAAAGACATTTCATATAGTTACCTTAAATAGTTCTTATATGCACCGTTCCACATTGTGGAAAAGCTGAAATATGCAGTCTGGACTCAGCAAGTTAAAGAAAACCAGAATTCCATGTATTGGCACAAATACTTACATCTACATCTGTACAGAGTAAAAAAAGATGACAGCCCTGTCCCACCAGTGCCTCTGATTCAGCTTCTCTCCAACACACACTTTACTACATGGCTGCCAGCAAGGGACAGCAAGATGGGAATGCAGTCTTAGGAGCACGGTGCCAAAAAGTTCCAAACTGCTCTGTCAGTCTCTAAACAGAGGTATCAGAAGTACATCCAAAACAACGTCCATCCACTCAACACGCTCACAGCTGTGAGGTCACTGCAGCTGTACTCTGTACGCTCCAATCAGCAGCTTTACCTGGGAGAGCAAACGAAGGTTTCATTTAAAGGTCATCCACATGAACTACTGTTAAACACTTCTACTATGAGAACAGCATGAGAAAAGGTGTAAAACTGCTAGTGACTGAGGAAGGGAAGAAAAAGGAGTCTACAACCTACTAACATCAGTTTGTAGCAGCCCAACAGAAATATGAATGACTTTTAAAAGGACTCCAGTGAAATAAGGCTGCATTAGGTGGTGTTTGAACAAGTGAACCCCAAATCTGATCTACACACACACACACACACACACTCTTCCATTTGAACACAAGCTCAGTCTCTTCCCTTTTAAAATTTAGAAATGCACAATAAAACACTTAAGTTCTAGATCTGAAGATCTAGAAACTTGACTGGTGTGTCTTCCAAGGATAAAAGAAATGCTACCAGAACAGGGTCTATTACTCATCATGCAACATAGCAGGACTGCTGCCCAAACCACCTGGAAAATACAATGGACTACACAGCCTACTTAAAAGCAGACTGCACATCCTAGTAAGTACTTCCAAGTTCTCCCAAACACACGAACAAAAATATCTGTATGCAAAAAATAAATGACTGACAGACAGATGGAGTGTCAGCCAATTTGCAATATAGATGGGGAAAAGTTTTAGCTGTAACACTGCTTTATCTTGGTGCTTGAATTATTTTGTCTGCAGCATGAAAACATTTCATTGTGACAACTGATGCCCTTGGCAACTTTCCTAAGTTCTGGAATGTCACAGGATGGAAGTGTAACTGATGGGAACCAGGATGAGGAAAGTCCTTAAGCTTTATATTTGCAACATACAACTAGAAGCATTTATACTATGAAGAGTTATCGTACAAGTTAACATGCACATTTGAGACTGCTCTGTACCTTGGCAGTAGGAGCGTCTGCCAACCGTATAAAAAGCTTGTTAAGGCCTGCAGTGGGGCTGAAGGAATAAATAAAGTGACTGTCCTGAAAAGAAAAAGAATACGGACAAGGTTAATGGCAGGATATGCCTGAAAGCGCTATGTGAGCAGACCAACACAACACGACATTTTCAGTAAGCATTTTTTGGTAAAGTTGGGCATTCTACAAAGAACCTCTGGTGCAGCCACAGAGAAAGCAAGAGGACTTGAGAACTGTGCAATAATGCATTTAGTAGATTACAAAAAAAAACCCTAAATAAACAACACATTAGAAATATGAGATAAGTTGTTACATATTTAAGAACTTACTCAGGTCAGAAAGTTGAGAAGTTAAACAGTTTTAAACTCACACTTGCCTTCTCAAACCCTCCTTTCTGAAGCCACAGAACCATGCAAGGGTTGAGGCTGGAGGGGATATCTCAAGGCCATCTGGTCTAGCCCCCCTGCTCAAGTAGGGCTGCCTAGAAACAGGCTGTCCAGCATTATGTCCCTGCCTTTCAAGTAATAAATTACTATGGAGTCTAGTACACGCGAGGTTTGTAGTTCTCTCCATATACAAAGAAGAATTAAGTTTCATTAAGAAAAAACGTATTATCAAGATAATAAATGCTTAAATCACAATACTCAAAGTCCAAATTAAGGCACTAGGATTTTCCAGGCTGCTCCATAAAGACTTTTAGAAAGTAACTTTATAGTCAGTCAATTGTATGAAAAGACTTACCAAAAACACAGGGAGCTGAAATTTGTCATTTAAAACCACAGCTTGTACACTGCACGGTCCACAGAGCCGAGCAATGACTTCTTTACCAAAGAAATTTGAATGGAAAACAAAGAGAAGAATTCCAGATCCTAAAAGGGAAGGCAATTCAGTCACATGAATTAGAAATGAGATCTTTTATTCAGAAGAACTGCATACACTGCACCTTTGAAGACAGATACAAATATAAACATTATACCATATATATTAAACCTCAATGGAGTATCCAAGCAACATCCAGAAGTCCCGTCTCCCAGCACAGAACACAACTAACTTGATCCCTAAGTTAAAGTCCTTTGGCAGCAGAAATAATGTTATGTGGCTGTTTGAAAGGAAAGCAAAATGGGTACAGCAATTTCTGGTAAGGTGGGTTTAGGTCTACCTAAGGAGAGTTATGGAATTTCATGTGGTTTGGGTTCTCTCTTCTGTTGGCAGGGAGAACCGAGCCCAGTCCATTTTAGATCTTTATGAACTGTGCTGAAATTCAATCAACAACAATCTTCAATACCCACAGATGTCTCATTTTAATACATAAACTGATATAGGGTTTCTTAGTTCTATATCTCTAATCAAGAGCTGGAAGACTTGTGTTACAACTCTCAGCAGCCAGAAAACTGGGATGACACAACCACTTCCAACCTTGCTTTAAGCAGTATTTCACAATCCCAGTAAGGCAGTATTTCAAGAAAAATTAGAAAGTAGATACTGCCCCAATGCACTCAAAAAGGTGAATGAAAATGACTCAGATAAGCCAAGCATCAGAGATTAGTAGCTGAATTCCTGAAAGAATGAAGGAACATTCCCAAGTATCTCTGGAACTACATTCCCAGCTTTATCAAAGTGTCTGTGAGGCAAGACAAAGTTGACTGATGCTGGCTTCTTTTTGGTAGTATTTCTATAGACTCTGTTTGCATCCTATATGCTGTGCCTATACTGCAGGATTCCAGTCCGTGAGGTACTGTCTATGAAACAAGATTATCCACTATGAGGTTTTCTATGTACACTCTTGAATTAAGATTGTTCAAAAGTATTAAGTTAAACCATTCCCTTCCTGCAACTCCTGCAGCACTGAGCTAACATCACCCTCACAAAGCTAAGGTAAGCAGGAACAGGAGAAAGCAGCTGTGTTTGTGTGATAAAAAAACCCCTCTTAAACAAAAAGATACACACGAACTCCATCCCCAATACATCAAAACATCCCTGCTCTCCCCACACTCCATAATTAGAGCATCCTTAACACAATGCACTGCAATAAGTCACACACAAATAATTTCACAGAACAGTTGCTTTAAGACAAAAGGCAGTTTCACAACACACCCTTCCACCCATCTTTTAAAAACCAACCAACCAACCCAGCACCCCCCTACCTTCTGGCACGTTCTGGGGGGGTTTGTAGTTAAAATCTGTAGAGAAGTCTGGTCCTTCACACAGTCGATGACAAGCAATTGGGAAGACTGGCTCCAGCAAAACAAGACGAGCTTCAAAATAATCCCTGATGGTATCTTCTGCTACTCTTGAGAGCCTAAAAGACCAAACAGGTGAGGCCTGTGCTTCACACACGAACATTAGAGTTAGTGAGAGCCAATGAAAAAAGAAAAGGGATTCCAGATCACATTTTGGGGTCCTGATTTTCAGGACCAAATACCTTTCTCACTACCACTTATTCACAGATGAACCACAGGTCCCAACACTTTGTTAACAGAACATTTTATCAGTAACCTGTTTGTGGAATTCATCTATCAATCAGGTTCACAAACAAAAGCTGACACAAAGGCACTGCAACAGATCAAAAACAATTTCAACAAGCCACGTATTTTAAAAGCTGTTGATGCAGAAGATGTTCCCTAACACCAGTATGTACGTGCTGGCTGAACACAAACAGCCACTTCCCTGCATGTCTGATTTATCAAACCCGGCTGCGACTATAACATAGAACTAAACGAGTCAGTCACTGGCAACACTATTGACAAAAATGCAGTTCCCAGTAAAACTTCCCTAATAATGCAAGTGAAAAAGTAGTGACACTACTATTAAATATGGTAGGTTTGGGCTTTTTTGGGTTTGGAGAGGTATAAACTGAAGTGAGCAGCCTAGCTTGCAAAGAGAGGCCATGTGAACCAACAGAGTAACCCTCTTCAGAAAGCTGTTTGACACAAAGGGGTTTTAAACACTTTCACAAGGCAAAGGTCCCAACTCTCAGCTCTTCCAGCTGTATTCAGAGCCTGCTCCCTTCCATGCTAGCTGAGATTACCACCTGCACAATCTACACTGTGTCTCATTGGAAAAAGACGACGAGAATCCCCACAGCAAAGCAAGCCCAGAAGCCCACCCAGCCTAGTTTCCAGATGCCAGACAAAGCTGCATTAAATACTGGAAATTAAGCAGTTGGCTTTTTTTGGTATACTGTCCTCGTTTCCAGCAATCTGTCTTAGAGGCATCCAAAACTCAAGACTGCTGCCAAATTGCACTTCTCCTCAGATCTACTTAATCCCTTCTAAAATCCTATGCATTTGTAACCATGGCATTCTGCAATGTGATCCACATCTTATTTTTTCAGTGCAAAAATATTCCTCCATATCAAACCTATCAGTAAATCATTTAACAGGACGGCCAGCAGAACCTGCCTCAGGGCTTTGGATTATTTTCTGTTGTTGCTTTCTGATTTGATTTTACATTTTGACGTTTTATTCTGTCCCAGGGTGATGTGTACCTCCTCCCTCAGTCTATCCTCACAGAACCTACTCCATATTTCTGATCATCTTTTACTCCCACTTTTTGCTTCATCTGGCTTTGAAACAACGTAACTGGAATGGCATGTGCTAGAAGGCATTTTGACACCATGGATTTACATTTTGTTTTCAGCTCCACTACCACCATATTACCTTCTTTTTGACTGACAAGCAGCACTGAACTCATATTTTCAGGTAGTAAGGCTACTTCCTCAACTGGCAAGAGCTATGACAGTGACCAATTACTAGGTTTTATGCTTCTAGCACTTTTTTTCCTATTTAACCTGCTATAAGAAGAAAACATTCCTTATACCTTCTATCTCCCCGGTACAGACATTCAAAGCAATGACTTACAGTACCTCAGATAAGCTTTACAGTGCATTGAAAATACCGGCATCACAATACTTTCCTCCCAGTATCAAACTGGATCAGAACATATTAGTTCAGCAAAAATCAGTAGCACAACATCTGTCTGGAAACCAGTCACTCCTGGTGCACCCCCAGAGCCAATACTGGCCCGGTCCTGTGTGCCATCTTCATGTATGACCTGGATGATAAGGCAATGTACCCTCAGCAACTTTGCAGATGACACCAAACTGGGAGGAATGGCTGGTACACCAGAGGGTCATGCTGCCATCCAGAGGGACCTCAAGAGGCTGGAGAAATGGGTTGACATGAATCTCGTGCAGTTCAACAAAGAAGTACAAAGTCCTGCACATGGGGAGGAACATCCCCAGGCACCAGGCCATGCTGGGAATCACCCAGCTGGAAAGCAGCTTGGCAGAAAAAGACCTGGTGGACACCATGCTGAACATGAGCCAGCAACACGCTCTTGCTGCAAAGGCTGTCAATGCTATCCTATGCTGCATTAGGCAAAGTACTGCCAGCAGGTCAAGGGAAATGATCACTGGTGAGATCACACCTGGAATGCTGTGTCCAGTTCCTCCTCACTATGAGAGATATATGGATATACTGAAGAGAGCCCAATGAAGGGGCACAAAGATGTTAATGGGACCAGAGCATCTGACATATGAGAGGCTGGGAGAACTGTGACTGCTGAGCCTTGAGAAAAGAACTCTCAGGGGGATCTTATCAATGTGTATGTATCAATAAACACCTGAAGTGATGGGACAAAGGACAGAGCTGGGCTCTTTTCAGGGATGCCCAAGGGGCAGTGGGCACCAACTAAAACAAGGGAAGTTTCCTCTGAACATCACAAGACACATTTTTACTGTGAGGGTGATGAAGCACTGACACATGCTGCCTGGAATCATAGAATCATAGAATAGTTAGGGTTGGAAAGGACCTTAAGATCATCTAGTTCCAACCACCCTGCCATGGGCAGGGACACCTCACACTAAACC
>JBCJKH010056911.1:16725-36516 GCA_039877255.1 Loriculus beryllinus | reverse complement strand
GATCCACCCCAAGGCCTGGATTCTGTTCCCCAGGCAGCACCATGCACTGCTGGCAAAGGGTCCCTCTGGCTATTCAACACAGCATTAAAGTCCATGGTCAAATGTATGTGGGTTGGTCCCCTGGGCCAAGAAGAATGAAGAATATAGGAAAGTCTTTAAAGATCCAGGGCCTTCAACACAACCTCCCTGAAGCCCCAACACTGGAACAGCCTCAGCTCCAGATCCTCTGCTGATGTCAGGATGGTCTAAATGACCTCAAGGACAAAAAGCCTTTTTGAAGAGAGCAATGAGGCTCTCTTTGTATCACCCCTTCAGACGATGCGCAGAAGGGTCCGCAGTAAAACTCCACAGGCCAGGATTTGCTTCCGTGCTTAAACCCATCCTTTAGATCTTTCTCTTCCTATTTAAGGGCCCGGTGGTCGGGAAGGGAAGGGAAAGGGGTCGTGGGGAGAGCAGTCCCCTGTCCACGGAGCGGTCCCGAGCGACGCTAGAGGGAGCCCCGGCCTCAATTAATTAACGGCCGAGAATGAACCGGGAGGGAAAGCACTGGAGCTGGGAGAACAAATGAGAATTCATTTACCTGGGGGACTACTGGCATTCCGAGCTGCATTTCTGCTGATATATATATATCAGCATATCATATATATCAGGGGTTTATGTATAGGTGAACCCCTTCCTCATACGTAGCAGTGGGATGATGCTAATCCCAAACGCAGCCAAGGAAACAGCTTTGTGTGTTTGTGATCTGATTCAGGGCAATTTGGGCCCTAATTGATTTAAACGGCTGTCAGACCCACTTTTCCTTCTGCCTAAGAATTTATTCTTCGCTTTGAAGCATTTGAGGGAAAGCAGAAGGCATCAAGCTGGCTCCAAAATGTCCTTTTTTTATACCAGTATTGATTTTTTAAGTGCCTCTGGAGGAAGGGGAAATGTAAGAAATAAATATTAAGGAATTCAACGTTTCCCAGCCAGGCTCCCACACAGGGAGACCAGAGCAGAGCTGCTCTGGGGAGTTTCCCGTGCCTGATCCAGAGCCTGCCAAATGCAATGGAACCACAGCCCAAGAGGTGAGGGTCCCAGAAGCCAGGGAACCCTTGGATCCAGTCTGAGTGGCTGCAGCTGGGTCTCCTGTTTTATGGGGTGCTCGGAGGGTGCTGCTTGCATGCAGAAGGGTTTTCAGGTCCACCCTGAGCCCTAGCCTCAGTTTCCCCCCACTCTGGACCCCTTGCAGCCTTTCCTGCTTGGTGCAGAGGTCTGCTGAAGGTAATGAGGGTCTTTCAGGGCAGAAGCAGAGCTCCTCTGGGTGGGGAAAGGGGAAAGCAGCACCAAAACATGGTGTGGTGGATGAGCTTGGGCTTGAGTGTGAGCAAAACTGAACCAAAAGGAAGCTCAGCAGAAATGAGGTCGTAAAAGCTGCTGTTGGGCTTATTTATTATCATTTTAATCTTATTAGCATCCCATTCAGTGGCTCTTTGGAGAATAAAACACTGAAAGTGTGTATTTATCTTGACAGAAACCAACCAACCTTCATAAAAATGCATCAGTTGGTAAAGAAAATAAAGAGGAATCAAACCTTCCTGAAGTTTAATATTGTCTTTTCAATTAACTACTCTAATATTACCAAAGTCTGCAGGAGGGGGGTGGGAAACTGAAAAGTGGCAGAATTATGTCCAGGGTATACTGTATCCCATGTCCTAGGTGTAAATAATGCTCCTGTTAATTTAAAACCAAGGCTGCCTGTCTTTATGACTTCACTGCACTCCCATTAGCTCTATCTTTATACAGTGTCATGGGTGCAAATAGATTGGGTTGAAAACTCCCCCCAGAGCCACTTTAAAGTGACTTCTAATCTTTCCCTTTAGTGGTGTTAATTCAAATTCACAAGAGTGTTTGAAGCACCATTAGGCAGAGAAATGGCCCTTTTCTCCTGCTGGTGCCCTTATCCAAATAGAAACACTGAAAAAGATGCTAAGAAATATGTTTCATATCAAGCCAAGTCTCTGGAGAGCAGCTCAAGGAGATGTGGCCTTCCTTTTGATGACACTTAAATCCATAAAGGATTTGTGCTTTGCATTTCTCCATCACTGGCTCCTGGGGGTCTCCAAACACGTTGGGAACCTCCTGCCTCAGAGCATGTGGAACAAGAGACAGCACCTGCTGGAAACAAAGACAGGGAAAGAGCTGGGGACACAACCAGGGAGAGAACAGAGTCCCCGTAGAGCCAGGCTGGCTGAATGGTGGCATGCTGCTGGGATGGAGGCTTTTACAGCAGGACACTGAGGGAAGGTAGAAAGTGGTAGGCCATTGTCATGTCTATATGTCTGTCCATCATCGTGGGGGATAGGGGTGAGCAAAAGCCATAGTGCTATCTGTCATAGGTGGGAATATAGCTGGGCATTAGCAAGAAACTAGTACTGCAAATGACAGTAAAGTCATCAGTGCTGCTGGATGAAGGAAGGTTCGTCACTTGCCTCAGCCCAGCGCATCATCCAGTCCCACTTCCAACACCAAACCCAGCTTCCAGCATAGCCCAGAAGAAGATATATGGGGAAAAGTGGCATGCACAGAGTGCACCTTCGCTGAGGAGAAAGTCCCAGCTTCAGCAAGCAGCAGGGTAAGAACCTTTCTGACCTGGTGGCTCTTCCTCGACCGTCGTGATTGACAGCCCAAATTGGATGCATCCTTCAGTAGTTTCTTGGATCCCTTTTTGACTCTCATTTACAACGCTGGCTTCTACACCCTCCAATTGCAATGAGTTCTACACTATTTGATGAGAAACAACCTCTCCATGCTCTGAAACTGGGAGTAAATATTCCCCTGGGCCCTTCCTTTCACCTTGCAGGCTGGGACAGGTCTCTGTCATACCCCATCTCCATCATCGCTCTGCTCCTGGCAGGGGGGTCAGCAATGAATGGTGTGATTACCCCAAGTTTTGACAGGGAAAATCTTCCACTACAGGACAGTGTGCCCCAGGAGATCCTCATTGTTCCTGGGCTCTGGCAGGTGCAGGGATTGCAGCCTGAAAGGAAGGACTGCAAGGTCGTGGGATGCGACTTTCTCCTGTCCTCCAGGAGAGGGCAACCCCTGGCTGGAGCTGAACTGAGAAACGCTGCTTTAAAAGGGATGCTTGGGAGGATTTTCTTCTTTCGCTGCTCCTTCCAAGCAAAAGCTCAAATTACTGTGATGGAGGAAGGCTGTAAAATGGAAAACACAGATGGGGAACTTAGGAGAGTGTTGGTTTGAGGTAGCTGTTTCTTTACACGGTGGCATTTGTCAAATACAAACTGGCTTTATGATAATGAAAAAGCAGAGTTAGAAATAAACTCCAGTTCCTTTTGAATCAGTAACTTTCTGTGGGATGATCCAATTATAAGTATATCTGGCCATTTCTTTTCATTAGACCTTTGTTGAATTCTCTTCTTTAATCTTCTTTCTATTTAAAATCCGGTCAGAACATGCAGGTCTATGTGGAATTTCTTTCTCAACCTCCTCCAAACACTTGATTTCCACCACACACCCTGCTTTATTTGTGCAATATATTCTCACACCAACAAATGCACTGTTTGCCTGTGCTATAGGGACAGGATGGTGAGCAAGACCCTGGCAAAAGTGTATGTCAAGTTTCATTCTATGTCGTTGGGTGGCAGATCAAACAGCTCAGCCCCTTCTCTCTCTGTTTCCCCATCTGCAAAACAAAGATCATGAAACTGTAACATTTTGCAGGATGCCCAAGCGCAGAAACCATGAATTAAACCTAATGTTCTTCAGATATCCTTTCCTAAGAGGGGCGCGAAGACTCAAGCCAGTGTTTCAAATGTGTTTTTCTATGCTTGAGAGGTGTCCCACGTGTTTCAGTGAAGCTACTTTTGAACACAGCCTGAACTTTGCACTTGAATGTATCCAAGAGCTGGTGGGAGGGGAAGGTGGGGAGAGGACAAGGGCTTAAGATGCTTCTAAGTAAAGTCAGGACTCGCTTGAGGAGGGC
Source organism: Loriculus beryllinus (assembly GCA_039877255.1). Lineage (NCBI taxonomy): Eukaryota > Metazoa > Chordata > Aves > Psittaciformes > Psittacidae > Loriculus > Loriculus beryllinus. The sequence continues at coordinate 32,531 of JBCJKH010056911.1, read as the reverse complement.
TGCTTAGCACCTCAATGATTTCCCTTCTTGATGTACAAGTATTGGAGGGGAAGTGGGCATCCCAGTGGACCACTTCATCCCAGTGAGGGTCTAGGGCTCAGACAAAGAATATCTGGAAAATAAATAAGTAAAACCTTATTAAAAAAGTCCTTGGCCCATCCTGCACCTTGCTGTTAACTACAGAAAAAAAGGCAGGAATGAGAAAAACCACTCAAGCCTGGGAGAACTGGAATGTGAAGCTTTTTGGCACAAACTGAGCAGGAGAAGTTTCCAGAAGAAACAACGTGAGTGAGAGGATTATTACAAAAGGCCAGAGTGTCAAATCTGTGCTGGGAGTTAAAAGGAGCCCATAAAATCCACTCACCAGAAATGGAGCCTGAGCAAGGTCTGGAGTTAACTCCTTAAAGTCTACAGAAGAGTGATAACCATCAGGAGTGACTTTCTTTCTGTGAGGTGCAGAGTCTGGGCAAAGTCCCACCTTAACCATCACCCAGAAAGCTATAAAGAGGAAAAAGGCAGATCAAGCAGGTTGATGAGTGGTTTATGCAATGCAATAAATCCAATGTCCAGAGCAGCTCTCTACCTTCAACTTCCCCCTCTTAGCCATTTATAACCATTCTTACAAAAGTAAAAGAGAATCAGAACGCTATAATCCAGTAATATTATAACAATATAATCCATATGCACCTAATTTTACCATCATTCTGAATAAAAGTTATTGCACTGCAGTAGCTATGTGAAGTCAAACCTTACTGGGGGCTTAGAAACTGCTTGCAAAATAGGGAGGGGTAAAATCCAATGGCTTTTATTTTCCTTCTTCAAACCTTTTGCAAACACTGAGCAGTGAATCCCTACAGCAATTTCTCCTTTTCTGTATGAATATAATGAGTTCTTGCAGATATTTGAATGCTTACAAGTCTAAAGAAGTAAAGTCTAAAGATAAGTTGCAAAGCACTGCCTAAATAACATCCGAAAGTGGGAGCAAGCCTGGAGTGCATCATCTCCTTCATATTCATGGTGGATGGGACAAGGAGCAATGGGTTTAGATCATGGCTAAGAAGATTCATATTACACATTTTCAAAGATTCTGTATTCACAAGGAGCATATGGGATGGATTTGGAGGCTGAAGGTGATGGGAGATCTCTGACACTGGGTGCATGCATGTTACAGTGATAACAAGGTAAAACTGTCCTAGGTCATGTGGCAAGCTGAGGCTGGGCCTCCAACCTTACACCTAGGAGGTAAGAGACTTATTCCTACAGCTCTCACCTCCTGCTTCCTTTGCAGAATGCCTTTATTGGCCTCAGATCCTAAAACCCAGCAGCAGCCGATCTGTAGGTTACAGACCAGCCCTGGCCTGTCCCCATTTCCCCTTCTGCTTCTGGCCTTTGGATCCCAACCCTGCTCTCCAAATGTGCAAGGGGGAAACCCTCCTAGAGGGAGCAGGAGGCAGGATCTGGCTGCACAAGTCCTGCCCACTGTGCACAGCTTTGGCTAATCTGAATGTGTAGTGATTAGGTCCTATTTGGATACTGGTGTCAGACACAGCTTGGGAGAAAGAAGAAAGCATGTGGCCAACATTTGCAAAGTTTTTTGGTGCTCCCCTTGAATGGCAGATGCTCAGCCAGAAGAAATTACTCCAGTTTAACACACACCAGAACAAATATCATGTCTCCAACTCAGAAAGGCAGAGCTTAAAGGGACAATCAAACTGAGATGCTTTGAAAAGACAGAAACAAGTGTAACACGGAAGCAAAGGCAAACTAATGAAAGTCAGAATGAATTTATGAGGCACCTTAATGAAACACGTGGACATGCCAAAGATGAATCCATGATGTTTTGTAAGCTTTTAAGTCTGCACATAGTATGGAACTCACGATTGGAAAGGTAATAAATTTCCTAGCAAATGGACAAGATCATATTTGCACAGAGAAAACCTTTGCCCAAAGCAAGTGTACATGGTTAGTGAAAGATTCAATTAGGCTCTTTAACACCAGTTGCACAACTTGTCTTGTTCAAAGGCTTGTACTATGTTCTGTCAAAGGTTGCACCCCTTAAATGGTAACATTTATGGATTAAAGTCGAGCAGCTTTGCTCTGCCCGACAGATGGGTCTTGTTCCTTTGAGGAGAAAGATCACAGAGAAGATGATAAACAAATCATGTCCGACTCCATACCCGTAGTGACAGAACATCTACAATAAATGTTGCTTTTTACTTAATCAAACAGCTCAGACAATGCACAGCTTGAAAAAGGGGAAATACTGAGCAATGACCAGGAGCTGTTATGCAGCAGCCCCCCTGCCCAGTGGTGGAGCAGAAAGCCCCTGTGCTGCTGGGAGGGCAGAAAGCGAGGCCCCGGGGGGGTGTCTCGAAGAGCCCTTCCGACAAGGCACCGGACTTCTCTCCCGTCGCCCCCCCCCTCGTCCCCGGGGCCGCACTTGAACCCGGGGCCGGCAGCACCGCGGAGAGCTCCGCGCCCCCCAAAGGGGCGGCCCAGAGCTCAGGGTGTGTACACATGCAGGTACATACATGTAGACATATGTGCATATACACACACGTATATGTCTAGGGACATCTTTCCCCCGGAGCATTGACATCCATGGGTTTTCTGAAAGCGGCTGGCAAAGTTCTGCCCGTCCCGTCAAGCATGGCTTGGTTGTCCCTTTCTCGTGAGGTTTGGGGCTTCTTCTTTTCCAAATCAATCCTCTGAAAGGAATCCACAGTGCTGGGGCCACCTTCTCTCTGTCACAGGCAGCAAACGGTGTACTGGTTGAGAGTCCACACCAGTCCACAGATGGGAAAGGTCATAGAATGATGGAATCATAGAATCACAGAATCACAAAATCATGGAATTACAGAAACATAGGATCACGGGATCATATAATCACAGAATCATGGGACGGTTTGGAAGGGACTGCGGAGGGTCTTCCCCGTTCCATCTACAGCTGCACCCTCCTGAAGCAACAAGACGTAAGTAAGCCCAGTTATTTGGGCTGGTAATTGGCTTCTCTTCCCTGCATTTGTTCATTTGTAGCTGTGTATGCAGCTGCATGAAGTCACTGTAGTTCAAAACAAACAGCACCCGGCTAAATTACAAGAGTGAAGTAACACCACCAGCTTGAACTGCAAAAGTGATAACAAAAGTGATAACAAAGCCTGTTTGAAATATATTTAACACAGAGAGACGAAAAATGTAACACATCCAGCATAGGGGGTGAAATCGGGAAGATAAGTAGTGAAATAGAGGCAGCAGAGCTCTGTGATGTATTTGTGCTTTTTCTATAAGCAGATCAGGCGTGTCTGCAAATATGTGGGAAAAGGGAAGTGCTGCCTGGGAAGACCCTGCATGTCTGGTGCAATCGGCTCTGGTTCCTTGTGCTGTTTAAAAGACATCTCTTTGTAGCCAAGATCTGAAACTTGCGATTTTCTTTGTTTGCAGCCAAACAGATGTGCAAGGAAAATTATGGAATTAAGCAGTGGTTTTATGCAGGGAAGAAGCGGCGGGTTTGGGTTAGGTTTATGTTTTTCCATAGCTATAATCACAACTTCCTAAAAAACATAAGTCGAGGATGAAGCGAAGGGACAACAGGAGTTATCTCAGCGTAAGGAGAATTCCGATCTTTACCTTTCACTCTCTGTCGATGAGCACGATCTTCTCGTCGCTTTTCCTTGGGAAGCTTGGGGCTGCGGGACTCTCCTCACCTTCTATTGTTACTTAACTGCATGTATCCTATTCGCTTCCCTCTTCTTCAGCCAGCCTCCAGAGAAACCCGTGCGGATCATTGAATTGATCCTGCGGGAAGTGCAACTGCTAATAGAGACAAATCATTTTTAGCCTAAAAACTCAGTGTCAGCTCTAGGGAAAGGTTTAATTCCGGGAGAGGAACAATAGAAGGTGCAGGTGCGAATTAATGCGACATTTTCTACAGCGTAAATGGTTGCTGTGAAGATGAACATTTGTACAGAAAGGTTTTCAGGCTTGAAACCTGCATTTTGTGCAATGGAGAATGGTAGGAATTCGGTATTAGTTTTTGAAATGCCTCCTTATTATTCGTTATGTGTGAATGTAATAAAATACCCAAAGAAAAAGAAATAACACAAATTCAGAGGTTTTTACCGAGCTTTCACAAACGTGCGGCCGCAGTGGGGCCACAGCCAAGGGACCTGCCGCAGCTCCGGAACATGGATTTTAAGGGTTTGCACTCAAAAAGGCAGGTGGGGCTTTGGATTACGGGTTTTTGGGATGGGAGATTATATATCGGAGAGTTGCCGTTGTCTAAAAATAAATTAAAATCAGCATCATCTGCCAATTTCGCCGTTGTAATGAATCACTTTTGTTTAGTTCTGGTTTGGGTTAATTTTTTTGTTCACTTTCTTTATTAGTTTCTTCGAAAAGAAGTGGAAATCTCGTCCTTTTTAAGCTTCTAAAGCTCCACAACAACAGCTCCCAGGGATGTTTCGGCGATGGGGGAATGCTGGGTCGCTCCTTCACGTCTGCTGGAAGACAGCCCCGTCCACCTCCTGTCCTTAAGGCAAGAAAACTGCCCTCGGCCCCACTTCGGGGCTGCACCCCGAGCCCTTCCCCGTCCTTTCTGGTCGGGTGAGCCCCTCAGCCCCTTCCCTGAAGGTGTTTTCCCAGGCCGTTTCAACCGCACGCAGAGGATGCGGAGCCCGGACGCGGCCCCCATCGCCTCTCTGCCCGCCGGGGTGGGGACGTGCCTTTGCTGTCGGATCCCTCGGGCGGGGGCGAGACCAGGAGCCGGGATTTACCGGGATAACCGGGATCATCAGTCCCGGCTCTGAGCTCCCGGTGGTGGGGGTGGTGTCCGGGCCACGCAGAGGCACTTAGGGGCTGGGGGCTGGCATTATTTCATTTATTAACCGATCACCCCCAACCTCTTTCCCTCTGCCGGCTTCCACTGAAAAGGTCCCTGCGATTTTCCCCTCTTCGCGTTTTCGCTGCGCGGCAGCGGAGCGCGGAGCCGCGGGGGAAGGGAGGTTCTGTTGGATTTACGATCCGCACCGCTGGAAAGCGAAGCACCGCGATTTACTGTAAAACGCCCCCGGTCGCCTTTCCCGGAGGCGACTTGAAGCGAGAAAGTCTGAGAATGTCACTTAACCAGAGTTTGTCGCCAAAAAAACGTGCTCTTGTTCGGGCAGCGATAAATTTCCCCTCTGGCATGGAGCAAATTGAACCGCGGCGGGGGGGGGGGGAGAGGGAAGGCTCCCGGCTGGCCGGGAAGGGATCCCTGCTTCAGCCCTGCAGTCTCGGCAGCTTCATCCCTAGGGATCAGATCCAGCCCTCCCCGCCAGACCACCACCCCCAGTAATAAGGTTGTCCCGGTGCTGTGACCCCCCCAGTTTTGTCACTCCCTGCACACAGAGGCTTTCTGATGGGGAAAGGATTCTGATTCATATCCGTGGTGTTATTAGATTGAATTATGCTTGCCAAGAGGTGAAAAGGGACAGACACCCAAGAACCCCTGGCCAAAGCACGGGACGGGGCTCATGCCTTTGGGATGGGCTCAAGTGGACTCAGCCCCTCGTATTATCCCAGGGCTCTGTCATGTAGAGGAGCCTATGGTCAAGGTCAAACCATTTTCTGTTCTCAGCAGAGGGTACTATAGTGAGATGAGCCGTGAGGGTGCAAAATGCTCTGGTATAGTAGAGATTGGCAGCAGTATGAGGGAAGAGAGCAGAGAAACTGGTGTCCACAGATTCTTCTGAAGAATTTGAGGATGTCACTTCTTAGCCCACTCACATATGACATATGCAGGATAAATAAGGAGGAAAAGTGGCGAATCCCATTGACTGTGGTGTGTTCTTCTATTTTTTAAGACCAAACATGGACACAGCAGAAAAAAACCCAGAGATCTGGCTGAGCAGAGTCCCCCATTTGTACTTAATTTCCCTTTCCTTCCATTCCTGTTCTTAGAGGTGGTCAGAGATGTGAGTGCAGATGTGAAGCCCCCAAGGCACTGAATGTTGAGGCTGGCAGACCTGTACCCACCACCTTGCCCTGTATCAGGCTGGTGAGCCAAGACCCACTGACAAATTGGCTTTTTCCTCCTGAAGTGTGAGCCAGGAGGGTTTGAGAGCTCTGTTTCAGAGACTGATTGAAGGGAAGAGTTAGAAGAGGTTTACATTTTGGGAGAGAGCAGCCCTCTGATGTGGATGTTGCTTGAGGCTCTCTGTGGCCTGGGCCATTGTGCAATCATTCTTGGTGCTCCAGCCACTGAGACTTGAATGCCTCCTGTTCCCCCGGTGTCTCTTCAGGCTTTTTCTGAGCTCTGCTGCTGACCAGGCTGGAGGACCCCATAGGTTTGCCATCTTTCACAGTGCTTCTGGAAGGCGACTGAGATGCTGGGCAGATTTGGGAGGATTTCTGGCTGTAAAAGATGTTGGCCTCTATGGAGCAAACTTCCATAGAGATCTCCACATAGTTTACAGTGGCTGTAAGAGGTGGAAATAAAATGAGAGATGATGGTAAAGGCAGAAGTACAACTCAGACCTTTCCAGCTGCAGGATAGTACCCCAACCATCAGGCTCTTGAGTCTTCTGAAATACATTAATTCCTGTGCAGCAGAAGCTGTAAACCAAATGCAAACCAAATCTTGGGCTCTCAGTCTTGGGGTTTGAATTCATGCTGGGAACAGAGACAAGCCAACATTTCTTTTGTCCTTGAGAAATCCTAGTCCTGAATGTTCCCCTTTTCTCTTAAACATTGGGTGGGGAAGAACTGGCTTGATTCTGGACAGCATTTGATAAAGAATAACTACAGTCAAATTAAAAAGTTCTGATTATTTTATTAATAAGATTTCCTAATTCAACTATTTCACCTCTTTGTGGAATTCAAAGATGTGGAGCACAAAGGAAGGTAGTGGCACTGGTGGGAAGTGACAAATACCAAAAGCCCTCAGTGGGTTTCCAGTTCTGCTCCATACGTATCGCATTGTTTCATGCGTTTGTGTAACCCTAGGTTTAGTGGAATGTGCCTGAATGATGGCTGAGCACAGATGTAGGAAAAGACTGCCAAAAGCACTCCAAGAAAGGACATGGGACTGGCAATAAATAGAGCTGCATCAGCAGGAACGGAGGCTGTGAGCCCTGGAATCTCATTCCAGATTTCACATCCTCCATGGACCTCCATGGACTTGGGAGAGGGACAGGAAACTGGGTGGCTGGTGTCCCAGCAGCTCAAGCATCAGCTCAGCATGAGATTTAGCAACACAAAAAGAAGAGTAAGTGGGAAATCAACCATAAGACAAAGTGATCTCACACCTTACCATAAGCTGTCCAGACTCAGGGACTAACAGGGCCTGGAGAAGGGCTGCTTGTGCCTTATTCTCCCTTTCCTCTGGGACTGTGCAGGGCTGTAGGAATGAGCTTTATAGTTTTATTTTCATTTGCACTGACCTGAGTCAGTGTGAGGGAAAACCCCATTTGTCCATGAGAACAAAGTAATAAGGTTGAGACCAGAATCTCTCTGGTCGCCAGTTAAAATCATGCAGTGATTGCCCTGATGTTCCCCCAAAAGCCCCAGCTGAAATCCCCAGCTCTGGGGGCCCCATCAGTCCCTTCCTCACCCACTTGGCAGCAGCCTGCTTGGCTCCAAATATGGCCAGCCCATCTGGCCACCAAGACAAGAGCCTGCATCCTTGCCCATGCTCTATGGCCAGGCTGATGCTTCTATTCAGCAGTTAGGATTGTGCATATGCACACTAAGAGCTGCTCAGGGTGCACATGAGCCCCCCCTCCTGCCTCCCATCACCTGTCCAGACTGCAGACAGAGCCATAAGGTATTATAAAGATTAAGGTGTGTGATTTTTATGTCAACATTTATTTAGATGCCAGGTCTTTGGTCTGCTCAGGAGCCTCTGTACCTGGGGCACACTTCCTGCTGCCTACAAACCTTCATGGTTCTTTGAAAAGCTTCCTAAATGATGAGACACTTGGGGCTAAGGACTGAGGGAGTTCATGGAAATAGGAAGAGAAAACCAAGGGTCTTTATCAGAGACGGCGACATACATTAACTAGGGATTCCCATAAAAATGCCACTGACCTTCCTCAGCTTGTGAAAATCAATGTCCAAGGGGCTCCAGCACCACTGGGCTGCTTTCCCCATTCACACAAAAGCACCTTTTTTACTGTTGATGGGGAAGAAGGTCCCAGGGTTGGGCAAACACTTTGCTGTGAAGGGCTGGAAATGGGGAAATGGCTCCTGTTCCTCTGGGAATAGGAATGAAGTCATTGGTTAGGGCCATCTGAATGAGGATCAGGTCTTTTCAGGAAAAGAATCTGACATTTGGGATAGGTTGATATCTAAAGAGAGAAGAAATGTCATTATTCAAAGCCATGTCTGAGCCATACAGAGAAGTTAAACACCACTTTCTAACCTAAGGGGAGATAAATTGTTGTTGCAAGCAGGGTGAACTTTCAGATGACAGGAAGCTCACCCCAACCTGCCATGTCGTTCAGCAGAGGAATTTTAACAAGAAGCACCTGCCTGTCTCTTGTAGCTCAGCACTGGCCTTTATGGCTTTACAGACACTGTTAAATTTAATCAAGCACATCAGTTTACATATTGTTTCTAATGATGAAACCCTCTATGGCTGGGTTTTTACGTATAGCTGAAGGTACTAAGGTGTATTCAAAAAGAAAAGAAACAAGCACTCAGCCAAAACCACATTCGCATGCTCTGCCTGGAGTCAGGAACTTACACTCTCAGCACCAGCACCCAAGTGTTCTCAGCACCAGCATGCAAGAGCTCACGCAGACCGCTGAGGAATAGCATAGGCAAGAAATAATGAGATGCTAAAGGCATTTGACTTAACAAGCGATCTGCAGTTCGTGCCTGCATGACACTGGTAGAAGCATTAGCCCAGCAAATGGTCCCCGTGGGTACCCCAGCTCAGCCTGTGCTGCTAGAGAACTAGTACGCAATGGATTGCAATGTGTTTGCCATGATGCATTTCAAAATCATAGGTGAGGTAATATTTTGCACTAACAATCATTCTCCAGGGCTAAAAAATGAGGAAAAATGGGAAGAAGCTAGTCCTGGGGGGAGGAGGGGAAGGAAGGATGCTCACTGCTTGGAAATCCCAGCACAAAAAGGAGGTCATGGATGATGCAGCACGTCTGAGGGCGCTGGATTTGCTGCCTGTGTACTCTGCATATAGCTGGCTCACGGGTAGTAGGTCCCAAAGTCCCAAATGCATCAGAGTCACTGATCTCATGGAGTTAAACTATTCCTACTCCTCTTTGTTCTGTATTTCTGGATGTCCAAAACCTGTGACCAAATTCATCTTCTTCCATCAAGGCAAAATTTCTTGGTGGATAAAGAGAATGAGTCGTGAAGCCACGAATTCCCACTTCGTTCTCAACTGTCTGGCTCAGCCTCATCTTCACAGGCCCATGGGGACCATTTCTGGGTGCGCATCTGAAAGAACACAAGAGCACATGTTACTTCAGCTAGTGCAGGTCACGAATCTCTTGTCCATCTGAAAGACATTGTCTTAATAGGCTATTGCTTGCACAGGGCAGATGGGGAGACAGAGAAATCCAGGGGAGGGGAAGGAATCTCGGTTGCTGTGGCAGGAAGCAGCAGCTCTATCCCCAGCAGATCTGCCGCACAGGGCAGTGTTTCAGGGATATTGTGGAAGGAAAAACAGGAGAAGCTGTAATAAGGTAATATAAAATAATGGCTCATACTCTAGAAAGGCTGTGCTCCATTCCTTGCAAATGTGCATGAAAAGATGGTCCCAGTCTCGTCTGCACTAAACTTGAGGGAATTGCTTTGAACTTTAACGAATGCAAGGGACTACACAATTTGCCAGTGCACTTTAGGGGAATTACCATTGATTTCTACCAACATAAGCCCAGGAGCTGAAGAGAGAGATGGGGAGAGGTGCTGGGCTCAGCACCTCAACACCACTCCTGGCTTTTCAGTGCATAGTTCTGCCTGAAAGAAAGCTGGAAGCTCATGCTTCAAGACACTGACTGAGCCCTTGCATTCACGTAGTGCAGGAAAAAGGGCATTTAACTTAATTTAGTTACATTCTGCATTCCTGTTCCTTGTGGAAAACTGCTAAAAGCCAAAATATGTGAGAAAAGAATATGGTTATTGGTTTGTTTTCCAGGAAAGCCAGTGCAATACTTCTGTTTTCTGATAAAGTTTACAAAAGTGTTCCTGGCCTTGTACATGGATATGAGTTTGTATGCAGGTACCTGAGCCAGTGACTGCTAAAGCAAAAGGAATTCCCTATATATCGCTTAATTGGGTTTTTTTTTTTTTTTTGAGAGTGTGCGTGTTTGGAAGCATGAAGTTATTTTAATGTTTTAATAGATTAAAGAACATTTATTTGTCAGGAAGATACTTATCCCAATGAGCCTTTTCCTAATGGGATTTTCCAAGCTAGATAATGTTTTCCGCCTTTCCCTTGTCTGCTGAAAGCCCTTCAGGTGAGCAATGGCCATCCCATCAACCTCGGTTATTTATCCCCGCAGCTACCGCGACCGCTGCAGCAGCCTGTGGACAGGCAGCAGCTGGAGGACAACCTTGGCTGCTCCATATCCCCCAAGGTGCTTGGTGTTAAGACAGATTAAGCTCCTGTGTCTCATTCACCTCCTTAAAGCAGTGACTGAACTGTCCTGTTAAATTGAGCCTTTAATGAGGAAATGAAACCAAGAGCCCAGGTTTCTTTATCTTTAATACATTAGTGAGTGCTGCTGAAATAGATGTACACAAACACAGACCTGTCTGTGCTTACATCCCTCCCATTTCCATTTCTCTCCAGCATTTCAGTGCGTTCCAATGGGAAGCAGATATGAAAGCCCACACGCTTAGGTTCTGGTTTTGATGACTTGATATTGCTGCAAGCTCTGTCTCGGCTCCTTTAAGTCCAGGCTTGGGACTGTCCCTGGCATTTCCAGACCTCAATCCCTTTCACTTTTGCTTTTGTTGCCTGTACCTGGCTGCTGGGCTGCAGACCCAGGAGGGGCCACTGATAGCTTCAGTGTTGGACGAGGGCAAGTAGGGGTTGGAGGTGAATTTTAGTACCCCTGCACTTTTCTATAATAAACGGTCCCTGGAAGGTGACACAGGCAGGACCTGGGTTTCTTCCGGCCATCGCACACACCAAGTGCCCCAAGCCCCTTTGCTAGCCTCGTACCTATGCATCACCCAGGATTTTAAAGCATTAACAAGCAACAGATCCTTTAATTCAGTTGTTTTATGCAACTGAAGATAAGCACCAGAAGGGTTTATTCCTCTTCTCTGTGAAAACACCCCTCACATAATGTTATAATAACCAACACACTGAATTCCACGTATTTTGCTGCATTAGGCAGTACCCTTTCTGTGGCCACAGAGGCTTTCTTGCTTGCTTATAAAAACTAAACGCAAGCCTGTGTATCCCTGGAGAAAAGAAAGAAACCTCTTCTAGCCTTGAGTATTTAGGGAAAAAACCAACCCTACAGGTCCTGGACTGGAAATGGCTGAAGGGGAAGGGAGGAAGTGGCAAAGTGAGCCAGAGCTTCTCTCTGTAGGTAAAATTGTGCTTTGAAAGGGGTTTTGCCCGTCCTGGGGCCGCTGCCAGTGGGCTGGAGCCTCAGGCAGAGCAGGGACCCCGCAAACGGGGATTTGCTCCCTCATTTCTCCACCGGGCTCTGGTTTCTGGCCGGGAACGGGGGGAATTGCCTCGGTTTTGCACATTTTAGCACGCGAGTTGATGGTGAGGAGGGTGCTGGATGTTAATGGGCAGTCCCGGGTTTCTGGGTGCTCGTTTATCGTCCTTTAAAAGAGGGGAAAACAAAAAGCGGAGGGGAAAAAAAAGTGTTTAACCGTCAGAATAAAGACAAAATTGTGCTTGGAGGGAATTGAAAAGAGCCCCTTTTCCTCCGTCTTTTGGTTGCAACGGAAAACCGCAGACGGGTCTCTAATGCGGGTATTTCACAGTCGTGCAGCGACATTAACATTCAGCACACGGATCCCTGCAGCAGGAATGAGATGGGTTTGAGTGTGAAGGAACGAAAACCCATTAGAAACCGACAACTGTATTAAATTTCAGCTGGGAAAATGGAAATATGTCTCACTTGGATGTTTACTTCTGTAGATCAGCGCAAACCCCAAACCTGAAAAGAGCGATTTAGTTGCTGTTTAGGGGATATTTCATCTCAATGGCACTTCTCTAGCGCCGCGAGCCCCATGCATGGCCAGGCTGCTAGCAAGTAATAAACCTGGTTCCTCTTTTAACGTTGTAGTTTATAAAAAGCAATTAAGTCCTGTAGCAAAAAGAATGATAACACTGATTTCGGTGGAAAATTAATTTCTATTTTGTCTTTGTAACACTTCCAACGGATCGAAAAGGCTTGAGAGTAACGAATTTCATTTTACAATTTATTGGATGGAAGTATCATGAGTTTTCCAGTGGTGTTCGCAGGGCTAAAGGGACACGGTGATGTGCAGCAGCACACGAAGATCGCGTCTTCTTCGGGTTTGAAAACATAAAACCCATTTGAAAAGGAAAGAAGGGGTGAGAGGCAGAGCTCCCTTTTATATCGTATTTTAGTTCGGGGCTCAGACTGGGAAACAAATGGAGCGAGGGCATAAAAAAGCTGTACCTTTAATTCGGCTGAAGGAGAAGCAGGGAAAGGAGGGAGCAGTCTGAGGTCCCCGTTAATGACATCCCGTCAAGATGCTTGTAAGCCCTAAGAATGTTTACAACGTGGGCTCAAGTTCAATGACAAAATCCTTTGAAGGGGAAAGGGAAGGGGGAAAAAAAGCAGCAGCCCAGACACTTTGTGCGGTGGGCATGAACTTGAACAAAGGAAAGGAGTCAAAGGCTGGGAGAGGGGGGAGGCGTGAAGGAAGGGCTGGGAGAGGTGATCCCACTGCTGCTGCCTTCTGCGGGTCTTAGGTGGATCTGTGGTGCGTTGTGATTTATTCTGGGGAGAGGAAAGGAAAGGTTAGGAGAGGAGGGGAGATGAGAATGGGAAGGGGAGGGAAGGGAAATGATTCCAGTGTGGTTTGTGCCTCACCTCGAGGCACGGTGGGGAACGAATGTGACTCTCCAAGGGGCTCTGTTTTAAACACGATTTTCTTATATCACCGGGAACTCCCAGGGCTCATCTGCCCGAACGCTGAGGCTGCTCTGCCCCAGGGTTTGGAGCCTCTGCTTTAAGTTTGAGGCGGCTCTGCCCTAGGTTTTCGAGCCTCTCTGTTCTAAGTTTGGGGCTGCTCCGCCTTAAGCTTAGGGCTGCTCTGCCCTAAGTTTGGGGCTGCTCTGCCCCAGGTTTTGGGCTGCTCTGTCCCAGGTTTTCTGAGTTTCAAGTTCAACGGCAAAGGGAGGGGGTGGGAGCCTTCACCTGGCCCAGCGGCCCCCCGGCAGCGGCTCCTTCCCGGCGTTTTACGAGGATGTCGGGCCTTTCTCGCCCTTTGCTGAGGCCGCTGTGTAAAGGTTTTACAGCTCTGCCCGAGACTCTCCTCCTCCCCTTCCCATCTGCATTTTCCTCTGTGGATTCGGTGCTGGAGCTGGGAACAGGGGTTGGGGGCAGGGAGGGTGTCGTGTCTCCCAGTTTCAGCCCCATTTCCCGTCGGGCAGGGATCCTAACTGAGCCGGAGGTATCTGGGGGTTTCCAGCCATTCCAGTGCGGGTTTGGAGACACCGGGGGGAGAGCTCCAGATGGAGGGAAATGAAAAGATGGGGAAAAGAAACATCAGCTCACTAAAAGAATTAACCCTTAACGTACCATAGAGGGCAGCTTCAGGAGGAGCATCCCTTTCCAAACCCATAAACAGGCCAGGTTTATTTTGAAGTCGATACGGGCACAACGTATCTAATACCACAAACGTATTTCTTTCCTTTTATTAAACTACTTATTTTTATTTGTGGGACACCCGAGGGGCTTCCTCCTGCCTGGTAAAGCCGCTTCTGCTCTATGGCCTCTACAGCCACACAGAAATCAGGGTCAGAAGGTTCATTATTGCTAACACGGGGGAAGGCAAGCAGGTTTGGAGCTTTTCATCTACCCCCTCCTTCAGGAAAACCAGGCGAACATACCCAGCGCTGTCCAGCACCGGTGCCGCCGGGATTCGGGGCTGGGATGCTCCCACAGGGACAAAAATAGAGGAAATAAACCCTGATTGTTTCAAATCCGAGTGGCTCGGGGCAGGGGCCGGCGGTTCCAAGTGCAATTCCACGCTCGAACCCTCCGCTTCCTCCCCCTTTTCCTCCTTGTTTTGGGAGTTTCTGCTGCCTTCCAACAGCCCCAACAACTCCTTTGGAATGGGGGGGGGGGATTGGATTTATTGCGTCTGCCCCACAGCCCCTGCTTACATCACTGCTGGGAACGCTCAGCCCGAGCGCCATTGGCTGTTCCCCTCCCACGGCTTCTGGCGTCATGCGTGACGTCACGCGGGGAGGGACGCTCTCCCAGGCGAGGAATAGCTGCACCCTGGGGTGCCGCCGGCACCTCCTGCAAAGCGCAGGGAGAAAATAGCGGGGAAAGAAGGGGAAAAACGGGAAAAAACGGGGGGAAAACGGGGAGAACGCGCCTGGCTTTTCTCCCCCCACCCCGGTGGGAGCCAGAACCGGCCCAAGCCCAAAATACTTAATAAATCCACCATTAAACTAGAATAAACCCACTATTTAAAAAGCTCATTACTTGCGGCACGTTGCTGATGAAGGCTTCGGATTAGAAGAAGGCAGCAAAACCATAAAAGGCGATATTTTTTTCTTTGTGGAAAGGGTGGTTTGCAGTTTTGAGAGGCTTTTGGGGGCTTATGGGCAGGTTTAACCACGCTGCTGCTGCAGGGACTGCGAGCCAACACATCGCTGCCTTGAAACACCGAGATATACAACAAAGGAATTTATTTGCGCTTCCCGAAGCTGTAAATAACCCGAAAGAGCAGAGAAAAACGCGTGTTTGGGTGTATTCACTTTTCACCCTATTTATTCCGTTGAAAAGGATGACGACGCTTCTTAATATTAACCAAGATCATTTAATATTACACGGGGATTACTCAGCACATGCTACGACGCGTATAGCTATAAATCGATATTAGTAGAAGGGAAATGTGTGTACAAATACACGTATATGAGCACAAACGAAAGCGCGTAGGGAATTATACCGATTGCATTTACCTGTATCAAAATATAGGCACGAACATACATATAAATGTGTATATGTACGTATGAAACACGTTTATATACACCTTGAGCTGAGTATATATTTATATCCGCACATCCGGCACTACATCGCATGGCTACATGCATACTTTCGGGTATAGCTAAATACACCAACACAAATATCGTCTATGAGAAAAGGTAAAATAATGCGTATTGCTAAATATGCGCATACCTATTCTGTATATTTTATATATAACCGCTCCAAACCCGCAGTACGCGCCTTCCTGGACGGGTACCTGCGGGTCCACCGATGTCGTGCCGCCTTTATGCGACCAATTCTCACGTGTGGTTCTGGATACGCACCCGTGCTGTGTTTATTCTCCTTTAGACGCGCATTTTGATACTTCTGCCTGGATTAAGGGGATTTTTGAAGCTCGTTTTCCGCTTTAAGTACGGCTTTTTGTTGCTAAAGACCAAATTCCCTGTGATCCCCGTTCTCATTTCCTGACAGCGCCGCTCCCGCCGCAAGCAGGCGAGCAGGGAGTTGCGTTTTGGGGTTAATTCATGCAATTAGGCCAGGTTTTTTTCCTTTTCTTTCTTTCTGCCTGGATTAAGGGGATTTTTGAAGCTCGTTTTCCGCTTTAAGTACGGCTTTTTGTTGCTAAAGACCAAATTC
>JBCJKH010056911.1:0-16669 GCA_039877255.1 Loriculus beryllinus | reverse complement strand
CCCCCTCCCCCCCCCCCCCCACTTTCGGGGGTCCCCACCAGCCCCCCCCGGGAGCAGGGGGAGCGGTGCCCAGCGCTCAGCGCTGCCCGGGCGGCGGGGACGGCTCAGCCCCCCCCGGCCCTCCTCGCTCCCGCCGGTGACGGTGCCGGAGCCCCCCGCGGGGATGACGAGTTGTGGGGCAGACGGGGACCCCTTCGGCGCTTGCGGTGGCCGCGTCCTCACGGGGTGCTGCTGCTGCTGCTGCTGCTTTTGATTTTGGCCACGACCTTTTTCTCTTTCACCCGCCTGTTCTGGAACCAGATGGTGATCTGCCGCTCCGTGAGGTTGGTGGCGGCCGAGATCTTCCTCCTCTTGTCGCGGGTGATGAACTTGCTGCTCGCGTACTCCTTCTCCAGCTCCCGCAGCTGCCCTTTGCTGTATGGGACCCTCTTCTTGCGGCCCCGACGGAAAGAGCAGCCGTCGGGGGGCAGCTGCCCGGCGGAGTCTGAGCGTGGGGAGAGATGGGACTGAGCGGGTCGGGGGGTCCCGCGCACCCCGCACCCATCCCGCACCCGCCCACCTCCCACCATTTTTCCCTGCAAGCAGCACCCCCTCTCCCTGCCCCATTTCCTCCCTCCAGCCTCCTGACAAGGGTTATATTTAAGTTAAATTATCCCTATTGGTATTTAAAGATCGCTTTTCTTCCCGGAAATTGTTTATTTACTTTGGTTTTCTTTTCGTGGAAAAATCCAGGTATTGGCAAAATACCGACGTGGGCGAGACCCGCGTAACACCCGCGTAATACCCGCCGTTCCAGCCGAGCAGAGACGTGGTGGTGGTGCGAGCCATGCACACCCCTTATCCCCTCTAAAGCAATCCCATTCCGAGATCTGCCCTGGCCCTCAGCGGCTGGGATCGTGCCTGGAGCCTGACAGTATCATCATCGGCACCCGGATAGTATCACTATCTCAACCCGGATAGTATCACCGTCTGCCTCCCTGCTCGGAAAGTGAGGAGCTGCAAAGGGCAGAGTTAATCTAAATGGTTATTTTGTGAACCCTAATTTGGGTTCCTTCGTGTTACTGAGCTGCAAGAGCAGCTCCCCAGAAGGTTATTTAAAGCTTTGGTCCCAATATCCCCCCACACGATGGTTCCGCACCCCCCTCCCAGCCCCCGTACAGGGTCGTTACCTGCAAAGGCGGATTTCAGGAGGTACCCGGCCTGCCCCTGCTCTTTGGGGCAGTACATTTGGCTGCTCCAGCCGCCGCCCAGAGCCCACGGCTGATGGTAACCGTCCACGGGCAGCAGAGTCTCATGCCGGGCTTCCCCCGGGCCACTCAAACCCGGGACCACCGACACGTCCAGGTAACCGGCGACGGGCTGGTACGGGGCCCCGTAGCCGGGGTAGAAGGCGAACTCAGCGGGGCGGCTCTGGAAGTCCTCGGCCCCCGCGGAGGGTTCCAGGTATTTCTCCCCGGGGAAGGGGGCTTGGGCCGGGCCGGCCTTGAGAGCGCTGCGGGCGACGCGGCAGGAGTAATACCCGCTGCCGAAGTATCCATAGGGCAGCGGAGCGGCGGCGGCAGGGCCCGGCGGGGCGGGAGGCGGCGGCGGGGCTGCGGCGGGGCACGGCTTGGGCGGCTCGGGCGGGCCCTCCGCCGGGTACCCGGGGTTCATCCCGTCGGGGGGCGAGGGGCCACCGAGGGCCGGGGCGGGAGGTGGCAGCAACCCCCTGCCCTGGCCGCCTGCGAAGCCGCCGGCTGCCAGGAGCCCCTCGAGGCCCGGGGGGTCGCGGGGCTCCGGGGGCTGCATGGGGGGCGGCGCGGGGGCCGGGGCATGGGGAGAGCCGGTTCGGCAGCACCCGGGCACTGCCCGAGGGGGGTCCCCGGATCTTTTTAAAAGGCTGCGAGCTGCCGAGAGCTGCCTTTCCCCGCCGGGCTGCCCTGACGCAACGGAGCAGGGCTGCCTCATTGGCTGCAGCGCGGGGGGAAAAGGACGAAGAAGGAGGGAAGAAAACCCAACACCCCCCCCCCCCCCAAAAAAAAACCCCTTCAGCCCCAATAAACCCCGGCTGCAGAAATTGCGAAAATACTTTTATTGCAATGGGAGGAGGAGAAAAGCTTCCTCCCCCCGCACGTGACAGGCGGGAACACGGGAGGCGGCTCTTGAGCTGCATCTGATGGCGTGAACGACATCTTGCCCCCTCCCCCCAGAAAAAGGGGGCAGAGGTGGGGGGTTCGGTGGGGAAGGAGGGGAAGGAGACGGAGGGTTATGAACGGTGCGGAGGAGCAGTCCCCAGTGGAAGAATCCAGGCTCAGATTAAACCCCCCTTTCTTTGCTTTCCTTCCTTCTTTTCTGTCCGGTGTGGCCCCATCTTCCCACGCTGCTCCGGGGGCTTCTGCCCTCGGAAAAAGCCCGGTCAAACCCTTGGACCCCCAGTTCGGCCTTTCTTTTTGCCCCAGCCTCACTCTCTGCCCCTGCTCGGGGGCTTTATCCCACACTCATCGTCGCGCAGCCCCACTTTCAGCTGCCAATGACTGAAACCTGAATCCCTGGGGAGAGGGACTGGGCAGGGTCCTAAACCAAGGAGAAATGGGAAAGGGGATCATGGGCACCCCGAAAACATAACTGCAAAGGCGACACACACACACACAATCTGCTTGCACACAGCTATTGCCATGTACGGCGCTGGCATGGCTGTGGGCCGTATCTTCAGGTCAGTGTGTGTATCCCTGCTAAGCAGCATCCCAAAGGGAAAGAGGTTGGAAAAGGGAAGTGGGAAAATAATAGACCACTTTTGGGATCCAGGAGCACCGGGCAGGTGGAGGCACAGGCAGAGGGGATGGACAGACGAGGCGGTGAGGGGCTGTTTGGAACAAATGCACTGAGGCCTGTGCTGTGGGCATGCTAAGATATTATTCAGGTACGAGGGGTTTCGGTCATCCGTACATATGGTACAAACAGAGTCGTGTTTCTTGTCCCCTTTTCTCTCTGTTTTTCCCCCAAAGTACTTGTCCAAGGGGACACTTTGTTGGGATGCCCCCGAAGGCAGCCTGGGTTCGTGCTTTGCTTCCTTCGTGCAAGGAAGTGCGGACATTTCTGCCTTCTGATCATCAAAGTGCAATAACAATTCTCCTTCTGCTACGTCTTTTGGCCACCAAAGCAAAGACCCATCCGGCCCGAGGAGCCACAACAGCGGTGACGCTCAGGGCCGGAGATCCCCATAGAAAAGAGGGGTTGGAAGTGATGATCGCGAAGCTCTCCCAGGCGGGGCAAAATCCCGTTTCTCTGCGGGAAGAGCTGCCTCGCAAAACCCCCTCTTCAGCTCCTTTCAGCCCCCGGGGCTCTGCTTTGGGCTCTCTCGGCGAGATCCCCCCCGACCTCTCTCCCATGGAAAGGAATAAAGGAATAAATCACATCACGAAGCTGCATCTTTTCGGCCCTTATTAGTTAAAAATCTCGGTGTCACCGAAATCGTCGATTTTCTCTTTCCTGGAGGGAAAAAAAAAAACCCCAAACGATTCAATGGTTTCGATCCCTGTGTTTCCAGCCTTCACCTTTCCGATTTCAAGGCTTCTTTCTTCCCTTCCCGCAGTTTAACGACTGCACTCCCGCTTTGATGCCCTTTTGATTCTCCTGCCCTCTCCCCATTTGCTACCCCGAGCGCTGGGGCTCGGCGGCAGCGACGGGCGGCCCCTGTTTGCCGACGGGGCCGCCGCTCCCCTGCATCTCACCCCGCTTCCCCCACGGAAAGGTCGGGCTCGATCCGGAGGTCAAGGCCAAGTTGAAAGTTAAGAGCCTGTTGACTTCGGGGCTTCGCTGTGGCCGTCGGGGCCGCTCCGGCCCCACAGAGTCCCCGCAGCCGCGGGGAGGGCTCAGACTTCGCAGGGAGAAGCTCCCGAGATGTCCCGGGTGGAAGGTGAGCGGGATCCGCGGAAAGAGCGACTTGCTGCTGACATTCCCGGTAGTTTATGTCACTTAATTTCCTTTAATTCATATATATAAGTATATATATTTATCCAAACGGGGAGAAAAGCAAGAGAAGGAGCGGTATCCACCGGCGCTCACGGACACTCCGATAAAACAGAGCAGCCGGAATCGGGCCCCGCAGGAGCCGCGTCGGGGATTGGGGGGACATAATTCACCTTTTTCATCCCCCAAAACCAAAACCCCCTCTGCGCTTGGGCTGATTTATTCAGAGGCATTCCCGAATTCCAGCGTACCTCGTGCTTTTAAGACCGCGCTTCCCTTCAGTTCAGTTTCTTGATGCATGAAATTTCGAGCAGGCGTTTTTCTTTTTTTTGCTGTGGAAATCGCTTAAAATGCGATTTCCAAGCTGATATAAGGATTTCCGTTCTTTGACACTTTAACAGGGAATATTTTAGGGTAATACTTAAGGTCACAATAAAGGGAGAGGAACTTGGTGATTTTAAAGGGAAAAAACCTGTTTTCTTTTACCAATTCCTCTTTCGATGTTTGGGCTTAAAATCACCAAATGCTCTTATCAGTTCGCAATGATTCTTTTATTATATTCTCTATAGGACCCATTTAATATTTATTCCATCTGGAATGGAAAAAAAAACCTGCGGAAAAGCTTCCTAACTTCTTAGTCTGTGATTTTTTTTTTTTTTTTTTAAGCAATTGAATTTGAGGCTGAGGTTACAAAATACAAGGGGAAAAAAAAAGCCACCCTCAAAACCAACCCAAACCCCAAAGCAGTTTGAAGAGGGTGGAAAAAAAAGAATTGGAACTACTTAAAGACTTAACGTTTGGAAATAATCAATTGTTGGAAAATTGAATTCTGGATCTGGACGAGAGCCCAGCTCTTTGGTTGCTGATTCTGGCAATATTTCTGGGAAGAAAAAGTCAAATAAAGGCGAACATTTTGATCTTTTCTCTCTTTTCTTTTCTATCCCCTTCACCGCTGGCCCCTCCTTTCCCACCCCACCGGCATCCCCGGAAGATGTAGGTGCGAATATTTCTCTCCCTGATGCCTGGAGGGCCAGAATCCGACCTTTTACAGCGCGTTTCTCGTGGATCCTTTGAACAGATCAGCTGGCATGGGAACAGAGAGCGTGGCCTGACTTCTCTTTGCTCTTTTTATCCCCGCTCTGTGCTGGAGCCCCGGCGCCGCAATCAGTGCAGCGCACTTCTGACACCCCCTCGCTTTTTAGGGGGTGAAACGTGCGGTGATTTCTTTGTCGGGGTGTTTGATTTAACCCGGTTCTCGCCCACCCTGCACCTTCCAGGTTTCCTCTCCCCTCCCCAGGCTTGGCTGTAGGCTCCTTCCTTGCTTTTCATTTCCTTTCTGAGAAGCCGGGAGGGCCGCGCTCCACCGCGGGTGGCTGCTGTGCTGCTCCCAGGCTGTCCAACGTGGAACCCCCAGGCTGGGTCTCTCCCTTCTGTTCACCAAAACGGAAAATGACATTTCGGGGAGCCACGGCGGCTCCCCAAAGGCTGCAGCCGCTGGTGCCCTCCGCTCCCATCCCCAAATCCTGCCGCTCCCTTTGGGAAATGCCCCTTCATGAGCCCCCTTCCCACCTCCTGCATCCTCCCCTCCAGCCCCAGCCTCCTCCAGCCCGAGCTCCTGGGTAGGGAGGCTGAAACGTGTCATTTCACTCTACGTGCACCGTGCACTGTGCCTGTGCATCCCATCCATTCCACCCAGCGGGAGCAACCCTTTTGCCTGAGCAAGTTTCCTTATAGGCTCCAAGCCCAGCAGTGTGCACCCATCACTGCACGCACCAGGGTCTGCCTTCGTGTTCCCCAAGTTCCTGCTCAGCCAAAGCAATTTATTTCAGCTGTTGTGGGAGAAAAGGGGAGTTGCTTTGTGCTTGACTTTTAAGCCCTGGTTCTGATGTTTAATTCCTTAGGAGACATTGGGATCCTTTGCTCTTACCTCTTACTCTTTTCTCCATTCATGATAGCCTTAAGGCTGGTGTGGGTCATGCAGGCAGTGAGAGGGAGAGTATCTTAGCCACATGCATGGAGGGCCTGCATTTCGGGTGAAATCAGGAGAATTTGGAGGCCTGTACTCAAAAGTGCACTCTGCAGAAGGTGAATCTGGTGGTACCTGGGAGAGCCCGGAGATGGGACCCAGAAGTATCACCTTCCTTCATAGCATGAAGTTATAGGTGAGCCCCTGCTCCAGGGGTTGTTCTTTGCTGGTCTCTGGCAGATCAGCCCTAGGGCAGGAATGCAAACACAAAGACTTCATGTGTTGGACCAAGCCACTGATGGGGTGATCACTCTTGAGGATCAGGCCGTGTCACCTGGCACAACTCATGCCCTGTGCTCAGGGAAGATTCGGGTCACAAGTCATGGCAAAACAGGAGATGGCTGTTCCTAGTCTCAGGCTGGGCACGGAGGTGCTCAGGCCAGCAGGATGATGCTGAGGTCCCCAGGCCAGTGGGGAGCACTGCAATGGGGAACTGCCGCTCATGGCAATGAGCATCAATTGAAGAAATTGGGGATCAGAGGTTTCAGAACATGTAAAATATTGGGGATCTGAACCTCCTCGGGGCAGCCACACGGAGGAGGAATTGGAGAAGGGCCCCATGGAGATGCTCGGGATGCAGCAGCGCTGCTTTTCTGGCTGAATCCTGTGTGTTTCTCACCTGCACTGCAGGGAGAGATCTGTGTGCGTCTAAAAACTGGCCCAGTGCTCCATTCAGTGTGCCCAGAGAGGCTGTGGCTGCCCCATCCCTGGCAGTGTTCAAGGCCAGGTTGGACACAGGGGCTTGGAGCAAGCTGCTCCAGTGGAAGGGGTCCCCATGGCAGGGGTTGGAGCTGAATGGGCTTTAAGGCCCTTTCCAACCCAAGCCAGGCTGGAATTCTATGGTTCTGGGATTTTATGATTCAAGGATTCAGGGTTCTTCCACCTTCTACCTCCCAAGGCTGGTGGTGGATCCTTAATGTCTAAAAAGGGTTACCTGATGGTGCAGGCTGGGCTTTGCGTTATTCAGGCAGAGCAGAGACCACAGCAAGTGTGTCGGGACACTTTGGGATGACCACATTGCCTGGACACTGCTACAGCCACTGCGAGAGGGTCCGTGCATCGCCCTCACCGCTGCTGCTGTCATTGCCGGGGCCTGGGGAGGTCTCTCCTGCCCCCCTCTGCCCACTGCGTTGTGGCTGCGAATGATTCCCGGTGAGGACAGGAGGATGCAGCGTGGGAAGGCATCGAGCATCACATCCAACCCATCCCAGAGCTCTGCTGTGCCCTGGGCAGCGGCTTTGTGGGGGAAAGGGAGAGACATCCCCATCCTGGTGGAGTTCAATGGGATTTCACACATTTCTGCTTCTTCCATAATTCAAGGGATGGAGAACGGGGTCTCCTCTCAGTGCCCCCCCCCCCCCCGCCCCCAAGTTTGAGATCCCACCATAAGATGGGAATAGCGATGGGGAAGGGCTGAGACCAGCGGGTGCCGAGGGGGCAGCAGGGATGGGGGGGTCCAAAGGTCGCTCTTTCTCCCCCCTCCACCCCTTTCCTTATTGCAGGGGCGGCGGCTCGGGCCGCCCGAGGCCGAGGCGGGTGGGGAGGAAGGCGGGAGGGAAGGAGGCGGCCATGGAGGGGGGACACGCAGCCGCCTCCCTTCTCCCTTCCCGGGCTGCAACCTGGGCTCGGGGGGGCTCCGGGGACCGGAGCAGCTTTTCACCCTTCAATGGCAACCGGAGTCCTCCAAATCCAGCTCTTTCCTGGCATTTCCAAGGCTAAATCCTCAGCTTCCCCAGCGCCACGGTCCCGGCGGCCAGGATTGATGCCGAGTTCATTTGGTTTGGGGATAAATGTGATGCTGGGACTCAATTGAAAGCCCAAACGTTGCTTGCCAGAATGGTGGAGACAATAACGCCAAGTATTAGTGGCTGGGTGAGTGAATTGTTTGTTTTCAAGCAGTGCTACAAACAGACTACATTAAGTCCCACGCGTGAATACCGTGGCGGGATCGTTGCTTCACAACAGGGATTGAATGCTTTGTATTCTGCTTTGTGGAGACCGAATTCCACCCTTTTCCCAAAGGCAGAGCACAGGGAAGAGCCCATGACCCCGGTCCGGTGTTCGTGACGGCTTTTCCTCCTCCCAATTCCCTCCGAAGGGGGAGTTTGGGACTTCTGCTCCCTCGTTTTGGGGGTTCTCGAGCACTTCGAGCCGTTTACACCCGTGGAAGCCGGACCAGAGCTCGGCTCGGGGTGGCGATGCCGGGAAGCGCATTAGGAGGGAAGGAATCACAGCGGCGAAGTTGGCGGCAGCGGCAGTTAAAGGACAGTGAATCTGTCCCTGTCTACACGTGTGGTGAGCACGCTGCGGTTTCAGCTCCGGCCGACACCAGCCCTGAGCCTTTTCCATTCGTTTTCCCTAAAAACCTAGGGAATTCCTTTTATTTTCTGCTCACCGCTGCAGTCCAGGCGAGCTGCGCTGCAAAGCCGCCGGAGCTGGTGCCGCGGCCAGGTCTTTGTGGGCTTTTGTTTTAACTTCTTTTGTACCAAACCCCTTCTTAACTCGGTGTTGGATCAGCTCATCCCGGCCCTGAGCCGTACCACCCCCCCCCCCCCCAAAGAATCCTCCCCCAGCACTTGCTGGTTTTCCCGGTGGTCGGGACACGGCGTTTCCCGCAGGGGAACCCATGGCGCACAGAGATGCAGTAATTAAACCCTTCGTCCATAATAATTAATATGTGATACATAATTATACTAATGAAGACCCAATTGTACTCCAGACCCGATACCCGTTTGAGAGTTTCCCTAAAAGGTTTAAGAAACTGAAGTGTATTTATCAATGTTATATTAAGTGTCTGAGTAAATATGAACATAAATAATGTAGTATCGTTAATATCGATACAGTAACAACTATATTGATAAGTATTGTGCTATTAATGGATTATACGTATTATAATATGAATGCCTTCTATGTATAATACTACTCAGCAACAAAACATCCCCCCAAAGATCTTTTTATCCCCTTCCTTCACCCGCATACGAACATTGAGATACACAGGAGCATGTGGGGAGGTGCAGCCGGGGCAGCCTCACGTTTCACTCAAGTCCCAAATACACATATCCCCTGTTGTGGTTCAGATGGCAAACGGGAAAAGCTACTTTCTGTTTCTTAGTTTATTAGGACGGGCAAACCCAAACAAGCTGAACGCAAAACCTGAGTGCTGAAAGAACGCCGTGGATGGAGAAGTAACGCTAAAATTGGTTGAGACTTTTTTTAAGCTTAATGTTTCTTTTTTAACAAATAACCCAATTCACAAGAGGGGTTGCTGGGGAAAGGGAAGGTTTCCCCTTCCCTTCCTTCCCTGTAATATTCCAGCATTCCCTGGGTGTCCCGGATGGTTTTTCCTCCTCCAGGCTTTGGGGGTGCGCAGCAGGGGCTGCCACCTTTCTCCTGGTTGCGGGACAAAGGGGTCGATCTCCCACCCGCGAAGACAACTGCTTTGTTCTACACGAATTATCCAGGTTACTAAAGACGAGTCCAAGCTGACCGTGTCCTTAGGGTGCCCCAGAAGGTCCCCATGCAGCCATTAACACGAGGTTGGTTTGGGAACGGCTTGGCCGGGGCCACCTCCACTGTTGAATCGTGGTTTATCTCGGTTTCATTTTCTTCTCTTTTAGTTCTTCCCGTCAAACAGGGGACAGATCCTCGGGGCCGCTTGGAAAAACTCCAATCTTTCCCTTTTGAATCATTCCTGTCCTGACGAAGCATTCATAGAAATGGAATATTGCTTCTTTCAGCAACCTTTCCCAGCCCGATTTATACCTTTTCACATCCTAATTCCCAGACAATCTCTAGAGCTTCTTGTCCTCCATCAGGGAGAATCAATTTTCCTTCTTAAATATCAATCAATCAGGATGTAAAAAATTAAAGAGATGACAGCACAAACATCAATTACAAAATGAAATGGTCATGGTGTTAGGAAAATCTTACACAAACTAGACATTGTCTCTACCATTTCCTTCTATCTGCACCTAAGTTATCTAAGTTATTCCCACTAACATTGCTCTTACCCAGAGACACTTCTCCTCTATCTTCTGGAGTGGTACTTATGTGCTGTCTTCAGCTCTCTACAGATCCCGATTCCTCGCTGCTGATCAGCGTAGTTGAGAAATAACCCACATTTCCAAAGGGGAAAAAAGCTTCACAGTGGCAGGGGTACTCACAGCTGCACGAGAAAGTCCTTTAAAAAGCACTTTTAGTCATTCCCTTTGACAAACATGCTTCCCGCACCGTCCAGACCTGTTTCCTGGTAGCACAAGAGGCAGATGTGTGCACACCCACACAGCAGGAGCCTGCACCTGGCCACTCATTCTCTTCCCATTCCCAGAATATTCTTGACTTTTCATTATCTGTGCCCACATTCACGTGGAGAGGCAGATCTGGGTCCTTCCTCCTTGCACAGCCTGCACACCACGTCGCAGCACTTCCCGAGCACCCGTCTGACAGATGCTTCACAGTTAATGTTGCCTTTCCACTGTCGTTATGTACAACTTCTCCCGCTGACTTGTCACATTCTGGAAGACATCAGGCAGTGCCAGATCGGTTTGATGAATGCCAGGACCAATAAATGCTGCTGGCTGGTCCTTGGCTGTGAGCAATGTTACCACCCAGGTGACTCAATGGGATCCTTTATTTCTACGCCCAAGCCCCAGTGGTTAGAAGCAGGGGGTGTGACATTGTCATCAGTGGCTTCATATTTTCCATTCATTACTCAACATGTGTCAGAAACTATTGTCTCTTAAGAGATTAAGAAGTAACTATTGTTTTCTCATGGCTGTAATCATCCCTTCTCTTGAGCTTTCCCTTTTACACTGCTCATAGATCCAAAGACCAAAAGGGCTGGGATCCTTTCTAAAGGTAGAGGGGGTTTATCATGGATATTGTAAGAAAACTGCATTGGATCCCTCTGATCCCTACACTTCCCGCGGATAGCAACCCAGGGATTTTAGACCTCTTTGGGCTCTGCTGCATGGAAGGGGATCTAGAACAGTTTGAGCAGGAAGGAGTCAGAGCACTCCACAAGCTACATCTTTCCCTGTTTCCGCTGGAATATAAATCTTCAGATATATGTTGTAATGAAAGAAGCCACCCCTTATGCACTGGAACTAATTAGATCCCAATCACATGTTCCCAACAGAGGAGATGTGTCTCGGGAGCAGCACAGCTCCTCCATGCACACCAGCAGAGACTTGCACCTTCTATACTGGCTGGTAGCTGGAATTACAGGCCACGGAGAGATGCTGAGCATGTGTTTTGGCTCCTGACCTGAGTTAAGCCTCTGTTATTCTGGTTTTGCTCCTGTTGCTCCTTGTAGTGAAGCTGGGGTCTCACATTTCCATTGGCTACACGGGGATGTATCCCGGGAGCCCTGCCCTAATCCTGCAGCAGGTTGTCCACAGCGCTTGTGCTGGACTGCAAGCTTGTGGCTACAATAAAGCTGATGTTCATTTGTGGGGTAGAGGAGGAGTAAGGTCCGGCTTAGCCTGAGCAGAACTGTTCTCCAAGAAAGGGGCTCTTGGAACTTAACCCAAAAGGACCCAAGCACTCCCAAAGTACTATTTATTTTGGGAAAGCAGGAAACATGGAAGCTGGGGCTTGTCGTGCCACTAGCTCTTCAGACGGAGCTATCAGAGAACAAATATCATCTACATCAGTTAAAAAGCAATCTGAACAGAAACCGATGCAATTTTCACATGCAGATAAACCCTTTAATCTCATTTTGCATAACTGTATTGTTGCAAAGGGATTATGCACTATTGAAAGTACAGATATCTTCACGCCTCCATCATTTCTCAGAGCCTTTAGCTGACAGTATTGCTGTATATAATAATTATAGCTCATGATCATCTTACTTTGCCCAGCTGTTATTGATACAACTCATCAGCCAGACGTTGTTCTGAAAACATACTACTAATAAATGCCACTGGAACCTGGGTGCATACAAAATATGACAGAGTGAAAAATAATAAACCTGCTACAGTGACTGAGCAGAACAAAGCAACAGTGGCAGAGAGCGAGACCTGAAAGCCTCCGAGGCAGAGACATTTACTGCAATTGCTTCCAAAATACTCCAGTTCCAAGGAGGCAGAACAAAGGAGGTTTGGGTTATCCCAGCAAGGAGCCAATTTATATCAGAGAAATCAAGGAGATGGTGTTGATATTCTTACACAATAGTGTATCTTGGCTGTATTTGCTGTTCACGCCTCCCTAGCTCAAGTGGCACCAGAGGAGGGGTTAGAACATCTCTGTGCTTTATAACAGATGAAGACACCAGCCTGTTCTTGCAAGGACCATCCCCACAGAAACACCCTTTTCCTGGCTTTCCTGTCATTTTTCTTAGCAAGCTCTCATTTCACAGGAGTTAAAACGACAAAATGGCATCAGGTTCCTTCTTCTGCCAATCTGACTTCCAAGTGGGAAGCGTGAGAAGCCCACACCGTCCTGTTCTCTCCCTGGATGAGCAGTAGGGAAGTGGCACAGGTACAAGTGCAGGTACTGTAAAACATTTCTTCCCAGCCAAATGAAGTGAGGATGGCTGAACCTGCACTTGCCCTTAGCTGAAGGGCAGTGTCAACTCTTCATTTTCTTTTTGATTAACCCTCAGATTAAGTAATTTAAAAGGAAGGAAAGTGATTCTGCTGAATGACACTAATTTCAGTCTGATTCATTTTACAGTGTTGTAAAAACAATTATGTGCCTGGCACCCTCCAGAACATTGAGCACTGTTCAATAACCACCGTCTCTAGTGAGATGAAACTGATACAGCTTGTTAGAGCATAAACTGATTGAAAATGTGCTTTGCAGCCAGACCAAGCAGACAGTGGCTGATATTGGTTTTTGGTAATGGGAGCTTGGGTGGTTTTCCTCAACTGAACTAAAAGGGTGCAGTTGCTGTAGTCACTTTGGATCAGACTTTTAGAGGAGTCTCATTTTCATTTGGCAATTTAGTTGGATTAATCTGATTTTTCAGCAGGATTAACAATCTGTGGGATTAGGTGTTAGGGGTTTTGAAAGCACTAAACCTCTGTTAATAGTTTGGGACAGATTTTTAAGTATTTGGCAATGATGCAGAAGCCAGAATTGACCTGCTTCCATTTAAGCTGTTAAATATAAAGTGCATTCCCAGTGCAGCTGCTCCCAAGGATATTCCATCCTGTCCTAACTGCCTGGTTAGGGCGATACACAGAGCACTGAAGAACCTTCAAAACCTGAAACTAGCTGCTTTGCTTTTCTGTTTCATGACTACAGATACAAATCCAGCCATTTTAATACCTAAACTATATCACAATTAAACCCCCCCAAAGGAAAGCATTAGCTCTGTATCCTTTTCTTTTTCCACATTGCCACAGGACAATGAAGAACTGTACAGCTCAACAGCTTCCTTTTGGAGACATAGATCCTGTTTTATTGCAATTCTGCTATTGAAATAGATGATGTAGAAAAATAATAGCTCAATGAAATCCACTTTTCAGAATTAAAAGGCAAGAGGTGATGGATGGCTTGAATATATCTGACAGCACCATGGAGGTTCACTGTCCACTCAGAGAAAGGCTGCAGAAGGGATGATATGGGGTCTCATGCTTTATCCTAGAGTCAGTAAGACCTCAAGGCCCTAAAGGCTGGCTTTAATGCTGGTTCCAAGCCTGTGCCATGAACAGCTGGAGCAGCAGCCAAAACCAAGCTGCCAAAATGATCTACTCCATATTGGAGAGAAGAAGATTTGATTCTGTTCCTTGGTCTGTGGGTTACAGAGGAAGTTCCAGAGAGGTCCAGTGACACATTATCATCAGTGCTGACTAGCAACAAGCTCAGCACCTCGGTTTCCCTATCCACAATACTACTGCTATAACCATATTCTCCCAGTCCATAGTGATGTTTTGTACAGTGTTTCTAACATGCCATGCTTAATTTCCCTATGTATGTTTGGTTTCAGAAATGAGGGATGAAGGATAAAAGAAAGAGGTACTACCTGCCTTGATTGCTACCCCTCAATCTTTTGCTATTGTGCTGAATGGGTGCTTCTCCTTTCTCCTCAATCATTCTCCTAGTATTTAGGTCTCTGGAAAACCTCGAATTTCTCCTTCCACCTGCAAGGAGATCTCCTTTCAGCTCAGAGATCCCTCTGCCTTCCACTCTGTGGGTATCCCACAGCAGTGAGTTTCTGCACTGAGAACCCAGATCCTGGGAAAAGAGCAAGGAGGCAATTCCTGACCCCTTCCCAGACTCAGCTCATTCTCTTGCTGTGGCCTGACTAACTGCATGTCAGGTTAGTTTCCAGTGATGTACACTGTACTGTATTTTTACATAGGAAAAGTCTTGGAGCAAGTAGCTTAGTTTCTACCAAAACTTCTATTAAAATCTATGAAAAGATTAACGTTTTATTGATGCCCTGCATTGGAGTTACCTTCCTTAACACAGACACATCTGTCTCAGAAGGGGAAATAGCTTGTATCAGGAGCTGACTCAAAATCAGATTGATGGCATGGACTAAATTCATCCTTGGCGCAACATGCTGAGGTCGGTGAAACAAAGATCATCAGCTTAGTGCATAACAAAACTGGCTACTGTTAAAAATGAGCTAAACCCAGTGAGGATGAGACCCTGGTTACCTTTTAATTTTGTTTCATGTTGCTGTTCTGCTGGGGCAGAGCTTTTTATCCCTTCCTCAGTCAGCTGCTCATTGCCCATCTTCCTGCAGTGGCTGTCCACTCTGCCCTTCACTGATGGAGTAGGGGCTGTAGCACATCTGGGAAGTGCTTTTGTTGAAAATAACAAACAGCAGCATTTTCCTAATGTAATTTCACAGGTGAAGTCCAAACTCTGAGTGCTGAACACTGAACCAGCACAATTAAAAGTGGTAAGGTCTGGACACAAGGGTGAAGATCAGGCAGAATGAGGAACTGAACTGTCTTTGTACTATTGCTGGTAGAGAAAACCTGAAGCAACAGCCTCAAATACGGCAGTTTTTAAGGTAGATGCTCCGAGTCCCTACTGGAGAGGGATAGTGCCTCCTTAACTACAGTTTTGTTAATATATAGTATATAAATGTACATTTTCTGAAATGGAGCTTGAAAAAGAAATGGCCTCATTCAATGAAGCAATCTGTCAGACACACAGTGTCTTTTTGCCTCTAATCAGATGAAAACTAGGAAGGGCATATCTGTACATAGCTGAGAGTTCTTTTAACAGGGTTAAGTGCAAAATTAATGACTCGATGGAGCAACATAAACAAGGAGCCCTGCCAAGCCCCCAGACTTACAAGATCGGAGTCGGTGTTCCTCTTTTCAGCCTTTTCCTTTCAGTCCTTTACTCTTCAAGAGCCTGAGAAGCCAGACTTTGCTATACCACAGTAATAGATTTCTATTTCTGCCCTTTACAGTCTTATGGAGAGTCATAAATGTACAGGTTTGTCTTACATATATCTTGCCCTGTGAAGAGAAAATGTTCAAGATGTGGTGCCAGCACTCAGCTGGTCAGCTGAGGTTCAGTATGGAGAACTTTTGCCCGCTGTAAGGTAGCAGAACAGATATCAGCTTTGGAAGCACACTGAAACCTTCCAGTGGAAGAAAGCCCACAATTCCCCACCAGCCTATGATGCTCCTCCCACAGATGCTGTTAAATCTGCACTTGGGACTGCAGAACTTGGCAAACAGATCCTGAAAATCCTCTGCCTGGCAGTAGATTTATCCTGGATTGTCTCCAGTAACAACATGATGGCCAAAGCATAAGCTAGGACCTTCCTTCTCAAGGTTTTCCCTTCTATCAAGTTGATGTATCATTTCTGAGACAGTTATCATAAGCTGAATATTGCTGATTAATCATCTAGCACACAAAGCCAATCGATCCTCTTCTTTGCGGTGCTCAATCCTTCATTCCCAAATCACTTTAAAATTCAAATTAGGAATCTTTTGCTCTTTCAATGCTCTGCCTTTACATCTATAAATGAGATACTGAGGATAAAACGCTGAGTCAGAGGAAGAAAAACATCACCTGGTGGCTAACTCACATCTCTCCTAAGTACAGGGGGAAGTCAAATCTCTCAAGTGATGGGGCCGCCTGAAAGACCCCATTTTTCACTGAATGTGACTTAGTCCTGGCTGGTTAGCAGGTACTATTTGTAGGATACTTCTGGAAGGTGAGAGGTCTTGGACAGACAGAAATTACCACCTAGTTCCTCCTCTTCGTTTGTCTTCACATTTATTTGTATCTTACAGCGTTTATAACTGAGAACACATTATGTTTCATTTCATCAAGTAACTAGTATGCTGCTGCCATAAGCTATTTAATATTTTCATAAGAATAGCAAGTTTTAGAGGGCTGGAATTGAAAAACAGGAAAAATACTGTGAATCTAGTCCCTTGAGTGTTTTCTGCTTGCTAATCTGACTCTCTGATCTGTCGCAGGGTGATGACCACATACTGCATGATCTCTTGGGTAATTTCAAGCACCCAAACTTGCTGAGAGAACTGTGTTTGCATTGTAGGGCTCCAGGAAATGCTACAGCAGGAACTGTGAGTCCAGTTTGTCCCTTTGCATGGGATCTTTTGCAGAAAGCAGAGCCCACTAATGGGGCTCTGTGTCTGGCCCTGCTGCCTTTATTACTAGGACTGCTAAGAAACAACTGAGAGAGAAGGAAAACTGTAGTCACTCAGAGGTGACAAAGTCAGGCCAGTGAGGAATGCTGCTACAGCTGTT
>JBCJKH010056910.1:0-21615 GCA_039877255.1 Loriculus beryllinus | reverse complement strand
AGTGTAGATTAATACCATACTTGCCTTCTGATCCTTATAGCTGGTTCCCACCTCCGTGGTAAATGATTGTCTCTCTTAACTGTCTGAAATGTTTATTAGAACATCTAGGTACAAGGAAAGTCTTATTAACTGTGAAAGAGGTGGAAATAAAATATTTATTTTAATTGTTATCAGACACTAAGATTAATCACTCATGTTTTTTATCTTCAGCTTTTGCCAGATAAAATT
This sequence comes from Loriculus beryllinus, assembly GCA_039877255.1. NCBI lineage: Eukaryota > Metazoa > Chordata > Aves > Psittaciformes > Psittacidae > Loriculus > Loriculus beryllinus. Next base: position 21,387 of record JBCJKH010056910.1, on the reverse strand, counting down.
CTGTAGTCAGATGATGACTTGGTGTGTCATTTCTTCCCTGTTCCCTGCAGCTCCTGTTTCCCAGCTTCCACTTACATTTAACTCTGTCAAAATCCTGTTCTTAAGAAGAAAATCCTCTGAGTCAGGATTAAGTGTCTCTAGTTCAAGTACAGAAATGGCCTGTTATACTAAAAGCAGTGAGTTGAAACATGTCAGAAACTTTAGTTCTAAGGATATAAATTTAAGAAGGGTTTTCGTAGCTCAGAGTTCACTGACTTTACTACAGAGCCTTGTATTATCTTTCAGAGAACTCCTTGATTTGGAGGTTTGTAAGGTGGTGTTTCACTTAGCCCCATTAAAAAAAGGACATCCAAGCTTACTCTAATTTAGGGATATTAAGTGAGGAATGTTAAAATTATACGTGTAACAAATAACCTTTGTCCCTCCCATCAATAAAGTCAGTGGCTGGTTTATAGTGCCTTTACAGTGTTATGTAAATAGCTTGGGAATTGCCAGTGTTTATGTGTGACCAAAAGTGCCTTTCCTTTATAATTATGTTTGGATTCTGAGAAACATCTTGTTTCTGCAGCACAGGCAAACAGAAAAACTGATACTTCCTCTCCCTTTCCCCCTTCATAGCTGTGCTGTAACTTGTCCTTCTTAGACAATTGAGTTTCATCTCATCCTTCTAATCTCTATTAAAAATTGCACAGATAACTTTTGCCTATATATGGTAGAATTATCTAAGGAAAGGTGAGGAATCCCAAACTTTAACCCTGCTTGACTACCACAGCAATTTTCCTGTGAGCTGGTTAACATCTGTGCAACCTACAAATAAAGTCCTAATAGCTGGACAGCTTAGTCTTTGACCTAGCTAATGGACTTCTGTAATTAAGCATTATGTCATAATATTCTGTACTGAAGGGTTGAACTGAACCTTAAGAAACACTTCTGTTGTTGTAAAGCAGATGATAATGAAATAGCATTGGTGTGACAGGCAGGCTACTCATCCTAGACAGTGATCAGGCTAATGCAGTTGTCTCTTTGCACTAGGTTTAGCTTTTATGTTTGAGAGAATGTGGGAAGGGGTATATTAGTAAAGTTATAAGCACCTAAAAGAAACTTCTACTTGTGACCACTTAGAATAGCAGAATGACTGCAACTGAAAGGCACCTCTGGAGAGGAGATCTCTAATCCAGACCTTGTGCTCAAAGCAAACTCAACAAGAGTGTGTTGCTCAGAGCCTTGAAACAATTGGTTTGTGATTCTGCAGGCTCTCTGAGGGATGTCTGCCCAATGTGTGACTGCCCTCAAAGTAAAGGTCTTCTCCTTAGTTAACTGGAGCATAATTAATTTTTCTGTGAAAATAAACTATGGGGAAAAAGGCTTGAATGGTACTACCACCTGTTCTGTCATCTGATTTCAGGAAGCTTTCACTCCTTCAAAGTCCAGAATTTGTAGAACATGCTCACGTATTTCCTTTGTCATTCCCCAATGAACACGTTCAGATGGCTTGTTTTGTTTGTCAGTAGGCAAGAGGTGTCCTGTCTCCTTTATCAAAAGGCTAGAGGCAGTGCAGATTAAAGCAGTTTTAGTCTGTTCTCACTGCAATATATAACATGTGCATCCACAAATTTTCATAGAGCATCAAGATAAAGACTTCTATACACAAAAAGGAAAACTGTTGGAGAGAGCTTACAACTTAAATTATGAGTGGTTTTGCACAGCTGGAGGCAAGGGGAAAAAGCTCCAGAAAGTGTCATAAGCTGTATAGCATAAAGGCTGCTATTACTTGTAAAGGTGCCTATATGGAGGGTTAGCTTGGAAAAGCTCTGTAAATCCCTACCAGGAATTAAGCTTTATTGTGCAACAACTTTTCTCTACGTGCTACTGCTATTAGCTCTTATCCTAAGGACAGTGGTTGCTGTTTCAAAAGTAATGTCAAGGTTTAAGGATCTAGAAGAGAGAAACAAGAACAATCAGAAGACATGAAACAAATAATATATTGGAATATAATGATATTGGAATATAATTGCCTAGAGACAAGAAGGTTGGGGGGGACAAAGGGGATCACTGATATGTAAAGTTAAGCGTATATGTTATCACTGGAATAGTGGAGAATGGGATTAAAAAAATAATCTTCCATTTCAGATAAATCAAGACTGGATTAAAACTTAAACGTGTTTACCACCCATGAAGTCTTTTTAGCTTACTCTTCATGGTATCTAATGATATATTCTCATCTTGAGCAGTTGTAGAACCTTCATCTAGGATGACATCAACATGGCTTAAAGGGGAGTAGGTGATGTTTTGAAGTTCTTCACTCTGTAGTTTTGTCCAAAACCAGTCTGGATATCATGGGATGAATTAAAAATCCTGTAGTTAGTGTGTGTATGTAATGGGAAAGGTAGTTACTGGAGCATCTTTAACTAAAGCTATAAATGCTTTCAAATTAATTGTTGCTATCAACTTCTTAAGTGAATCAATAAAAGGCTTTTCTGTTTTCCCATTGGCTACTCCCAAAAGTTATTGATTTGCAGCTTTAACAACAGGCATGTTGAAATTTGCTCAGCTTTTTTGTATAATAACACATCTTTTTGTTCTCTTTCTCCCAGTTTCTATGGCGATTTTGGACCTTTAAATTTGGCAATGTTATACAGATACTGCTGTAAGCTAAGTAAGAAATTGAAGGTAAGCTTTGTTTGAAACCAGTGTTCCTGTATTTGTGTCTTACAATACAACTGAAATGCATTATCCCGTTTGTAAATGATTGTTAAATGCTCCTTATGTAGGTGGCTGCTACTAAGCTCTAAGGTTATTCATTCTGAATTCTTTTCCTTCTGAAGAATGTTAGAGGTGAATATGTTGCCATTGCTTAGCAGGTGAGGTACTGAAGGCTGTGTTTACCTTTTTTGCATAACCTTGCAGTTTCAGGACAATAGTAACAAACCACTCATAGGTTTGCAGCTGTATATATGCTGTATGAAAAAAGCAGAGATTAAAATAACCAAGTAAAAAAAAATCTACAGCCATAAAAAAGAACAAAACGTGGACCCTGAAATCATACTATTTAAACTCAGTGAAAAAGTTGAAACTTAAATCTCATTCAGTTTAATGTTGCTTCTAATAAGTGTTATGAAGATGTGTTTTTACACATAAAAATGGTTTCTTTTTCTGTCTTGTAGAAGTATCCCTCTGTCAAAATATTTGTATAAGCTTTCTTATTGACTTCCACATAATGCTTGTTGATTGTAGTGGGGAGACATGGGGACAGAGGGAGGAGCAAAGCAAGTGGTGCAAATGTATTCCCCACCTCCCACCAGAGGCCTGGCCAGTCTCCGAGCTATCCCTGCTCCTCAGTTTTACTTCTGAGCCTGACGTTCTATGGCATGGAATATCCTTCTGTTGGGGCCAGCTCTTCTGGCCGTGTGCCCTCCCAGCATCTTGCCCATCCCAGACTACTTGCTGTGGGGGCAGAGTGAGAAACAGGCAGCCCTGATTCTGTGTGAGCACCGTCTGGCAGCAGCTAAAACACTGGTGTGTTATCTACACAGTTTTAGTCACAAATCTAAACCACAGCATTGTGCAGCCTGCTCTGGAGAGAACTGAACTCCATCCCAGCCAGACCCAGCACATGGAGCAGGTAGCTGGAGCTTTAACCTGGTCCCCAAATGCCTGCAAAAGTGATATGCAGCATGTATAGAAGATTTATCAACTGCGTGAAATGAATCGTGTTTTAATTCCGAAGCACTACCGAATACCACTTGTGTGCAAATACTAAGGAGACCCTTCACTAAATGTTACAGATTTAGAATCTGTAATATATTAGGCCTGTTGCTGACAGAAGGGAAAAGTGGGACAACAGATGTGATAACACTGGCCACTGCTAAGAGGATTCCTGTCTCAAAAGTGGCATTATGTTTTGGGGCTACTGTTCGCTGCACCAGTGAAACCATTACACAAGTTGGTTAATGCTATAGACTATTTACAGGGGCGTGCAGACTCGGGTGCTCTTAAGAGCACATTTTGCAAATGGAGGGGTGCTATAGAGTTGCTATAACCTTTCTGCAAAAAAAATAATGTGCTTCTAGTGAAAATTTACATGGCTGCTTCATGCAGAAAGTTTGGTGTAAATAAGAAAATACTAAACTCTTGTATTTTTAATTTGGAATGCCTTCATTCGTATCGGGAAAGGGTTGGATTTGCCTTTTCTGTATTAACACTAGGTAGAGCTTATGAATACATTACCTTATGAGCCTATTTTCCAGTGCTACTGTCCCAGTGAAACACATGACCAATGATGCTCACTCGCTAGGAGTCCGTGTTTGAGGTTTTTAACCTTAATTCTGCTGTTTCTTGCCTTATATTTGAGTTATTAAAGGTTGTGGAGAATGCTCTCTCTGTGAAGTGATTACTCTATAAACCTCCTATTACTGCAGAGATTAGTTCTGCTTTTTCCAGATTCAGACTGAGACTGGGATCGGTTTGGGACCTGAATGCAGTCTGAATACACTGTTAAAGCATATCTTTAAACTTCTGCAGTTGAACTAGAACATCTTCAAACTGGATCCTCGGTACCAAGCATTTCACCCACGAAATAAGCACACAAATAATGAATACCTTGGTGCTTGTTTGTGGTTTCTTGGTGATTCAGTGTTAAACAGGAATGTGTCTACTGTCTTCGTTCTTGTTATGAGACCACCATGTGCACTGAATGAGGCAAGCTGTTTGTTGCAAGTAGCTTCTAATCGTGATAGAAAAAAATACACAAGGGAGGCAAACTGAAGCTGAAGTGGTAACTGGCGTTTGCAGGGTTGATTTAGCAGACTGTGATGTCATTTTAATGTGACTTTTCTGTCTTTATTTAAAAGCAAGCCCTCTGCAGTGCTATGTGAAGCACCAGCAGGGCAGAGAAATCTCATGTGCATCAGCTGCAGTTTAAGCTGGGAGGAGCTGCTGTTTGTGCTGCTGCCTTACCAGAGGGTAATTCTCAGCAGGTCAATTTAAGCTGCTAGTGCATAGCAGAGACGGGTAACCTGATTGTGCAATCACTTGAAAGTAGTACTTGAACTTGAAACAGCTAAAGTTTGGAATACTGCTACAGTGGTATAGAACTTCGCACATGAATAGATTCCAGCCTGGGTGACTTCCCCTCAGGTAGGCCAGTACCTGCTGATGTTAGCTTTGTTTTTCTAATAGTTAAAATGTGTGCCAGACTGTCCTCATTTAGATACTGTCTGCAGTGGGTAAGTAGGCTTGAAAGATGAAATTCCCCGTGTTAAAGTGTGTACCTGATGGGTACTGTAGTCCTAGCTATTATGGATTCACAGTTTCTACCCTTCTACTTCTCATCTTCTCGTGCCTGACCTTCACAAGTGTCACTGAGAGGATTCCCAAGGGCTGAACTATTGTGTAAGACAAGTTCATGACCTGTGACTTATTGTCAGCAAAGCACTGATAAAGCAACAAGAGTATGGCAGTTCTCACATGGCACCATGTAGGCACCCCATGTCAGTGCTCTGGAAGTGGGAGGTGCCAATTAGACTAATGACATGGAGAAAGAGGCTTGTTGGGCAGTCTGCTGCTTGCATACCCTTGCATTTAAGGGTAACCATGCCCTGTGACCAACAGCAGGAGTTGGCTGATGTAAAAGGAACTGCAGTTATCCAGCCTCTGCTGTGGCATGGTTGCTATTACCATGCTGCACTGCTTTTGGGACCCTGAGGCAATCACACTGCTTAAGCTTGGTGACTCCTGCCTGCCATGATTAGGAATATACCTGGTTGGGGATGTGCTTCTTATACTTTTCATGCAAAAGGAGTCTTTAAAAGAAGCGTGGCATGAAGGAAATACTCAGAAAATGTGATGGTTCTTGTGTGGATATGATGTCTCAAAAGGAGTTAAAGACTTGGACTTAGTGAGTTTAAAACTTCAGTGAGTAGGAGCAGGAGAAATGGGTGCATAAGATCTCCTTAATATAAGCTTCCCCTCCAGGTCTTTCAGCTGTATTTATTTCTGTTCTAGATAAGGAATTAGACACAAAGGCAGTTTCCTGCCTTCCTCTCTCCTTTCTTGGGGGACAGGTAGGAGAAGGGTAATGGTACTTGAAATACACTAATGGTGGGCCAACTTTTTAGAGGAAATCGTTGTTGCTTTATGCTGACTGATTTTAAAACCAGTAAGTAGTTCTGTTCTGAGGAGCTGAAGTATTTGTTCAGCTACCCATTTGCTGCGAAAGTTAGAGGTAAAGTCCTGGTTATGCTTTACAGGAAAACCTTTCTGACCTTGCTATGTTAGTAATGTTTTGATTGTTGATTGCTATGGAGATGATCTTGACTAGCCAAGTCAACAGCACGAGAAAATGCTTGGCTGGGCTATCTTCCTGATACTTAGAATTCTGCTTGCTGAGAAATATGTTTTTCTTCTGTTTAAATAAATGTGATTTCATAAAAACTGCTTTAAAAAGCCTGGTGTGGTCTCATGAGCCTCACACAACTCCAGTAAATTCAGAAGCAGGGCTGATCAGGGGAGTTGCTGAGAGAAATTATATCGGAAGAGAAGATCCAAGGCAGAAGAGGGAAGGTTCTGGGAGACTTATGAAGTCTGGGGTTAATGATTCTTGTATGCTAACTGTATTGCTGCTGAATCACCAAAGGGTTTGGTTTGTTTTTGTATTAACACCAATAAACTGCTGGGCATACGCATGGAACTATAGTGATTGCAAGCATCTCCTTGAGGACAGCTGAGATTCTGAGGCAGGGCTTTGTGTGCATGCTTTAATACGTACATTTCTGTGAACAGTTTGCCAGCCTTATAGTCACTCCTATTTATATATGCATCTTAAGTATACAGGTGTGTATATGCATAGTATGTGCATTGATCCAGGCTTATTAAACACATTGCAGTAATTTCGTGCTTGACCAGTGCAAGTGTAGTAAACCATATCCGTGAAATAAAATACTGTCAAATCTGGTGTTTCTAAACAGATGTTGAGCTAGTGATTGTTCACAATAGCATCTTCTAAACCTGTCACCAGTTTCTGTGTGAGTAAATTTCTCTTGAGGTCTATCTATTGAATAATCTTGCAGTGCGAATAGTATTTTCTGGAACCTTCTCATACACCCAATGAATTAGTATTATCACCTAAAACCAAAACCTTTTCATGTAACCTCTGCTTTTAGTTCAAATGATTGTCTTTGAGCGTGCTCCTCTCTGTCATGTATCTTGACAGATACTGTTATTATATTGTTGCATTTGGTCTTGTAATGATGTGTGAAACTGCTAACATTTTTTTTACTGTTGAAGAAAAATATATTTCATGCTTCATAGCATTTGTCTTAGTTTTGGTTTAGAAAAAGGATTTGCAGCTGTATGTTATCTGTAACTAGAGCTATTCTGTAGACAATCTGTATTGAAGAATTCCTTGTTGGAACATTTTTGGTTCTTTGGAGTTGTTCAGTATCTGGGGGAAGTAAAGCCCTAATCCATTCAGGTGGAGCTCTGGAGCACTCTTTAACACTTGTTATCATTGAGCCTAGCCAAAGAAATGGACTTAGCTTATTAAACATGGTCAAAAAAATCAGTGTTCTCTAAAATTATATGATATAGCTTAGCATTGATAGTGGAAGTATAGTGAGGAGAGAATTTGTGCTAACAAAGGCGTTACATTGGCATTTTAGCAAACACTGTAAAACTTGACTTTCTGTAGCCCATGCAAATAAGAAGTGGTTTGTTTTATGCACTTCTGAACAAGAAAATCTTGATGCAGTTTTCCTCCGGTTGCTATGCTATAAGCCATTAGTTAATGTCAGGTTTCAGTTTAGTGTTAAAGCTTTAGTCAGGATTCAAAAACCAGTGAACTATTTCACATAGCAATATGGTTTATAAGACTCAAACCTTTCAATTCTGAAAATCAAGCAGTGAAAGTGTTACATTACTTGCATTTCACTGTTTTGGGAACTTTTAAGGTGAGCTCTTACTTTTTTCAGGTACAAAAGCATCTCAAAATTGGAATGACATGTCATAGCTATCTGATAAAAAACCCCATCCATCAGTAAAATAGACCAGGAAATATGGTCTTATTCCATAGCACTTCTGGCTAGCTAGAAGAACGTGCTTTTTACAGCTTAAAATAGTATTTCAGGTGAACCGTAAACTGTTGCAAAGAACTTTGCTTTAAATAAGGAGCAGTCAACAAGTTCTAATTGAAGTTCTGTCACTGTTGCATAACTGCTGTAATCTTATCCCACCTACACATCATGGGTGGAACTGCACTTAGAGAACACTCATTAAAAACTTGAGGAGGGGGAAGAAAGGAGGGATCTTAAAATACTGGGCTTCATTTTGTCAAGGTGTAATAATAATTGAATGCTTCACTAATTAAATAACTACTGGAGCTTTGTGTGTTTGCAGATATGCTGAGAGAGATGTTGCTATTGGGCTCAAGATACAACCACTTTCAATCACCAGGAGCCAGCTAGCTCCGAAATTACAGTCCCATTTAGATAGACTCACTGTATTAACTCACTCCTTCCACCGATTGAAGCTGTGGGTAACACCGGCCTGGAGTGTACAGTTAGAACTGCTGTTAAAGGTGCTATTTTTGGTGGGAGGTGGCAATAAGAAACTCACTATGATCCATCAGTTTTTCCTCTGAGTTTATCAGCTATTTATCTGGGGTTTTTTCTTTTCAAAACACGATTCTGTAGTTAAAACTCTCCTAAAATTTGCAACAAGATTGAGGATGAGAGTCAACGTTTACAGACTTCTGAAAGTGAAATACGGTTGGCACTACTCAAATAACTGCTGCAATATTTCAATAGGTATATAGACATCTAATACTTAGAAGCAGTATCCAGACTGTGGTGATGGCTTCTTCAGAACTGTACTAGCACTGTAAAAACCTGGCAGGAAAAACATGCATGATAGCATTGCAGAATACAAAGAAAGTGAAGCAATTCATGAAGCTCAAAAAATAACAACACAATAGACTGCTCAACTTGCCATTTTTAAGTGACAATTTTCTCTCTCTGGATTTGAACAGTTTTGCTGCAGTTTGTCATTATTGCCCTTTTCTGGTGCTTGTTGGGCTTGCTTTCAATGGGAGTTTTGTCCACAGGGGAGTTCTGTCTTCTTTGTTTTGTCCTAAGTAAAGAAGAATTACCAATGTTACTAGTTTTGTCTCTGCCTAGCCTTTTTTCAGGGTTTTCACTTGTGCAGTCTTTTTTCTTAAATACAAGTTCTTGCTGTTGAAGCTTTAGAAAGATGATGTCTGTCACCCCATTTTTAGGTAGTATAGATGGAAGAGTAGTGTTTAGTTTAACAAAATGCCTGTAAGATTGATTGCTTTAGGTTTTTTCTTCTCCACAGAATTATGTGCTGGTGAAATTTCACATACAGGGGGGTGTTTAGTCTAAAAATTTCAATGTCTTTTATCAATGTTCGTAGGTTATCGTTTCAAATCTTTAAACTTGGGAAAAAAAAACCCAACAGGTTTTTATCTTGGACATTGTGGTTCAGCAGTGTTTTATAGACTGTTTATTTACAGCTAAGAGATCTGCCCTTCTGGCTGTTTCTTTGCACTCCTGTCTATAATGCAAGAAGATGGTTCATGGTATCAGTAATTTGTTCTCCTTTAGTTGTAAGACTGTAGAAGAATTTTTTCTGACTTCTTTTTCAGTTTTGGAAAAGTGACTTTTGAAGGCATTTTGGATGTGTATTCTCTCAGTAACTACTGCTTTCTGGTTGTTTTCAACAGTATTTCAGTCTATCAAGAAAGAAGATCGTCTACTACACCAGCTTTGACCAACGAAAACGAGCAAACGCAGCGTTTCTAATAGGTGCATATGCTGTAAGTATTATTTATCACATGGATTTTTCTAACCTTCCTTAACAGACATCTGCTACATGTAAAAATAGTGTCTCAATGGATTGTGCTTTAGGGGGCAGGCAGATTGTCATTTGATTCTTCCCTAAGCTGTCTTTGAAAGTTCTGCTGTGTGACTTTTGGGACTTAACTCCATTTTACTACGTGGGGAGTGGCTTTGGTGGATCGTGTGCTTCCCATAGGATACCATTTTCTTGAATATCAAAATGCAAACCACAAACTTACCTCTCAACTTGCCTGAACTCAATTGCTGCTCATGGCATTACTGAAATTCATACTGGCAAGGAGAAAGCCTTTTCTTGCTGCCTTTCTTAAAGTTACTGGACCAGAGGCATACTGATTATTGGATGGGTTTCTTAGTTAAATTTCATAATCTACCCAGAATAATGAAAAACCTGAGGTATTTCAATCTTCTGCTCTTACAGATACTATGCAATACACTGGGCTGCCTTAGTTACACAAGACTAATTTATTAGGATATCATGCAAGTTTTGGTAGTCGCAAGCTGACACTTGCACAGCTATCTGTGTCTTCATACCAGTGTAGTTCAAACTTCAGTTTCTCCTTCCTGCTCTACTGTCTAGAATTGAAGCAGCTTCTAGAAAACTCAAAGAGTCTCTGTCGTAGCATGTTAGAATACTGGAACTAACAAGCTGCTGGTACTAAGCTGACAGTGCATGTTCTAGCTGGGTTCTGGAAGTCTCTGTTAAGTCAGGCTTTATACTCTGTGAAAGCTGGAGTTATTTTTTTCAGGTCATGCTGAAAGCAAAGCTCAATAAGTGCAGATGAGAATGTTGAAAGAGTTTAGTTTGTAGATTCTTGTCAGTAGAGAAAATGTTTTACTCCATGTATGGGGATAGTATGTGCATGCTCTTGAGAAAGAAGATCTGTTTAAATCTAAAGATGGGAAAAACTTGAGGATGAGTTTCAAGTATCTTCTCATTTATTGAAAATACTATGTGCCAAGAACAAGTTTTTACTAATACAGTGTTACCAATACAGAAAAGTATTTGTTCTGGTGTTGAAACCGCCTTAAGGTCACTTTCCAGTTTGTCTCAGTTTAGTGTAACGTTGGAAAAGAGTTTGCACAAAGGTATCCAATATGTTACAAAAGTCTGTCATCCCGGAGTTATTTGTATAGATGTGTATTCCTAAGCTTGCAAGTGTTCAGGGAGTTCATTCATCTTCTTCTGTAATGATTGATACTAATGTAGATTCATAAAATGACTATTTAGTTATTCTAAAAACTTATTCATGATCTACCTACCAATCTGTTTTTTTGGGTTTTTTTTTACCTGCAGAAGCTTAGTTTTGACAATCAAGACATATTCATTTCACTCTCAAGTTTTCATAGTGTGTTACTTGCAAATATTGGGTTGGGTCAGATGCAGTAGACGTACACTCTTGGGTTATGTGATAGGGCGTAAGGAAGGGCCTGAAGGAACCTCATCATATTCTTCAGTAAAAGAGCTGTGTCATTGGCAGTGTGATCTGTCACAGTAGGGATATCCAAATCGTGACAGGAGTATATGTGCTCTTTGATCTCAAGTCTTGTAGATTTTACATCTTGCCTTTGATTATATAAGCTTTTTGAAACCAGAAAGTCGTAGAGCTGTGAACCCTTACCAGTGTGTGAAAGTTAACTGAGAAGGATTGGTTTTGCTGGTGTTAAAATATTAAGTGTAAAATGAAACATGGAAAACAGTGGATCAAGTTCTAGGAATGGGTTTCCACTGGTGATTATGCCACTTGGATTGTTCCAATGAGGAGCTGCTTAGACATGTTGCACTGAAATAGCCTATAGCTATTAAAATATTTTAGTAAGAGACTCATAACCTTAAGGGAAAGTTAAGTCTTAAAACTTTGTGGGCAATAGCTTTCCTGTTTGTAAACTGCATCTCGCATAGATGTGTTTTCTAAATGTCAGTTTTTACAATATACTTCCAATACATTTGGGCTAATCATATCCAGTTCCTAAATTATTGACCTTGCTCTTAAGAATTCCACAAAGCTTCTTTCTATTATTCAAATTAGGACAAAAAGAATATTTTGTGTAGTTTTCCACAGTAGTTAATTAAAAAGAAAGAAAGAAAAATGAGTATTTTAAAATAATTTAAAAATAGTATTACAAGTACGTTCATGCATATCAAAACTAAAGCAGCCTGGTTTGTCTCAATTTGTCCCTAACAGTTTCTGGGGGCAAGGTGGGTGAGAAGGAATAGGTTTTACTGAATTTATACTGAAGTCATTACATGAACTCCCCACTTGTCATCAAAGAATTCATTCTTGGAGAGTGCATTTTCCCCTTTCTGATAACATGGATGAATTGAGGGCTGGTCCCCTCTTTCCGTATTATTATGGTTTTTATGTTTCTTTTCTGGTTGGAAACCAAGGAGCCCTCACCTGGTTGTGTGATCTGCTATCTAGTAAGGTTTGAATTTTTTGGGGTAGAAGAGCAGGAGGGATATTAGTCTGTACCAGTGACTGCTCCTGTACTTCTAGAGAAATGGGGCAGAGGGGAGAGAGAACGTATATGTATGGCACTTACTCCTTCTGGTAAACCTAGAGCTTTAATTCTGCCCTTGTAGAGGACAAATAGTAGTTATTTCTTGCAGTTCTTTAAAGATCAAAACTTGATTAGTGGACCCATATCTGACTTTTGAGCAGCCCTAGTGAAACACAATGCTTCCATACTGTGACAAACTCTGAAAAGGGATCCAGTGAGCTCTTTTGCCTTGTAGATAGCAAATAGGCTGGTCATATTTCTTTCTTGCAGTTACTTTAAGTGTGTATTTTGGTAGACTTGTCTTAGGCTTCTGTAGTGCAAGTAAGGGAAAAATGCCGTTTAGTTCTTAAGTTTGTAATTTTAGCACAGCAAATGACCAGGTAATAACAAACTACTACATGTGAGAGCTTCCCCCAAGTTTAAAACAATAAATTAGACTTCTCAGCCCTACCTGAAGCTTTAAGGGTTTGTTCTGGTATAATCTAGGCATATCACATTACTGCTCAAATCCATAACCGCTCCTTGGAGGGTCAGCAAGTGCAAAGGCTTTTCAGTTATTGCAATGTTTTCCAAGCAGAGAAATATTGTGAATAAATATTAAGGTGGATTTGCAAAATATTCCTTTTTTGTTCTCCTGACTTTTTTGGAGGTATGGCATGAATTTTCTTGGCCACTATTGCTACATGTCATGTGCCTGCACAGTGTCAAAGCTGTGAGAGGCTTTCTCTTCCTAGCACATCATTATTTAGGAAGTTGAGGGCATAGAATGGAAAGGCCGGAGAAAAAGGAATACTTGAAACTTTTTAGTATTTGATGAATCTGGTTTTTTGTAGGTAGCAGAGCCACATGATAAGAGCTAGAGCAGTGATAGTGGGGAAGGGGAGGAGAACCTTGTCCCTTGTAAAGCAACAACAATAGTCACTGTCTGGAAAGTGGCTTGCTTGGTTAATTTTGAGGCTTTTACTCGCATTACTTCTTAGATACAGATTCAGCTTATGCAGACTATTCAAACAGGCTTTGTGTTGTGTTCTTTTTATGTATGTGTGTTGCAGAATGAAAGCTCTCTGAAGAGTCAGCATATTAGATTAAGAACTGAAGCTAAGTTTCAGCTGCTGACTTTTCATTGATAGTCAGAAAACACACCTCCCTCAAATTTTCTTAATAGATATCCCTAATTTTAAGTACTGTAGTGTTTCCTTCTCACAGAATCACAGAAAGTTAGAGTTGGAAAGGACCTTAAGATCATCCAGTTCCAACCCCCCTGCCATAAGCAGGGACATCTCACCCTAAACCATGCTACCCAAGGCTTCATCCAACCTGGCCTTGAACACTGCCAGGGATGGAGCACTCACAACTTCCATTTTATTGTTCTTCTTAAGTTACTGCATTATTCTTGACATCTGCAATGCTTTGTTTTTTTCAGGAGCTCTGTTCAGTGTTTCTTTACCTCTCCTCCTTCCTTTTGTATTCTTAAAATCTTTCTCCTATTTCCAGCCCAGTATCTTTATTAGGAGCAAGCAGTGTCTGGTTCAAAATGGCATGTATTTGTATGCCTTTGGGCAAAGACAGCTTTGAAGTACCACAGCTTCTGTGAACTAAAACCTGCAGCACTGGAAAAACATTCATGTAGTACAGATTCACTTCAGATTTCTGACTCCCTAACTGTGTAAGATGGAAATTCATCTTCCCCTGAAGTCCTCTGAACTCCTCTTTTAGGATCTTTTGACTATAAGCATGAATTTAGGCTTTAAAGGTGAGTAACTGACATGATTATTGACATTGGCATGAATGAAATCAGTATTGTTCTCTGAAATACACCCCTATTGAAATCTATTGCATAGGATGCACTCTTCTTAAATACAAAACCTTTATGGTGAAGTGGACTAAGAGGGGAAAGACAAAAGAGACTTCTTTCACAGGCTAAAATAATGCTTTACAAAGAGCTGTGAAAGCAGCATAGTGTTGCTGTGTAGCAGGGGTTGAAAGCATGATGCTGGTGCCATTAGTTAGCAATCATTGCTGCAGACAGACCATGACAGCTTAAAACTACAAAGAAATGGGGCCCTCCACTTGTTGAATTGGTAAATACATATAGCCATTAAGTAAATATCTCAACCTGTTCCAGTATTAGCAATAACTGGTTTGACCCCAACAACAAAGAATGCAATAGTTGAGCTAGCTACAAAGCAACAATTGTTCTGATAACACAGAGTGAATGAAATGGTGTTCATCTAGAAGTTGTGGTCTGGTTTGATGGTGGAAAGGATGCATTGCTTTCAGAGATTATAGAGGGGGGAATGTGGAAGTCCAGGCAAATAAAAATCCATGTCAGGGAATAGATCTTTTGAAGGCAGATCAGTTTGTGTTGAGGCTTTTGGTCCAAAAGTAGACCAGTTGTTCAAAGCAGTTAAACAGGTGGTAGTTTAAAACCACCAGAGATGATTCTGGACCCTCATTTCACTCCATCATGGCAAGAGTTTTTCAGGCTGTTTTACTTGTGTCAGCTTTATGGGGTTTGTTTTATCTTTCTCTTTTCTCTCTGCCTCCTCCATGCTTGAGGAAGAAAAGCAAGATGATCTACCTACCATGGTGATACCTTACAGAATACTGAGAATCCCATTAACTTGAGATATGACTCTAGACTTCAGGCAAATTGCAACTATTATGAAAGTGGCCACCACTTACCTATAACTCTAATGTGCTTAAGGTCAGAAGTTGAATAAAGCTTTTAGATAAGGAACTAACCTATGTCTTGGTTAAGAAAATCCTTATTAGAATACTGTATATTCAAGAGTTAAATGCGCATAGAATGAATATGGAGCCATGTAGGTGCTGGGTGTGAGTTGGAGGGGAAAAGGCCAGGGAAATTGTGTGGCATTGTTTAAGAAACACGCTTGTGAGCATGAAATATGCTACTGCAAACTGGATTACAGCTCTTCTGTAAATAATAACTTGCTTAATATATTTTCCAAGTTATTTTTATTTTAGGATCAGTTTTACTGTACAAATAGGAATTGAAATGCAACATGATGTGGTTGTATTTTAATTTCTTGCCTAAGCCAGTGCAGCTGATGGTGTTTAGCGATAGCCGATTGAGCCTACATTAACTGTATGTTGGTCTAACAGTAGCAGGTTTGGCTTGTTGAATCAGATATTTTTGTGTAATTAGTAGTTTGATACTGACAATTAGGGATCAAACAATGTTTGTGGTGGAAAATCTCCCATTGAGCTGTGCTGGAGAAATGTTTTCTTTGTCAGACACTGTGATACTTGGACTCATTGGAAGTTAGGCAGAGAACTCCTGGTATAGGTGCCTATTTTTCCTCTTAGGATGATGTTGAGTCTGTCTTAAAGTCTCCCAGTTGCCACAAAATGTGGGGTTTTTTTTAAAAACAAAATGTTTTATTGTTTTTTAAAGGTGGTGAATCACACAAAACAGAATTCCCAGTTTCTGTTGACTTCTGTTGATTTCTGAATCTTTTAGTTTGTGTAGGTATGTCTTTTCTGACCTATAAATGTCCTAGCAGTTGGTGGTGGAGGAGTATAGCATACATTCTTAGGAGTGTAATGGGCTGGGGAAGCTTATATGTGGTTAATGACTCTTCAGGCTCAGGGCTGACATTTTCTCCTCTCCCCCCCATCCCGTTTAGGTAATATACTTGAAGAAAACACCAGAAGACGCTTACAGAACACTTTTGTCTGGATCTAATCCACCTTATCTTCCATTTAGGTATGTGAACATGAGAAATGGGCCTAACTTTTGTGGTTTGGAATTTGCTAAATATAGATTTTTCAGACTGATCTCCAGGAAAGAGATATCACTTCTGGTGGGATTACTTGTTCTGTGTTGGAATAAGAAAGTCACTGAGATTGAGTTGAATGTTAAATAAAACTTCTAATCTTGCAAACTGTCAGGTTTTGAAAATAGTTCTTAGCATGCTTGTGATTGAGCAATTCAAACCTTACTTAATCATGTACCATGTTTTACTACTTGGGAGTCATTCCCATCTTTTGAATTCCCTAGTACCTAAGCAGCTAGACTTACTTGAATGAAGAGTGGTTTATGCTGTTACATTTTCTCTGTTTTGCAGAACAAGTACTGATGTTCAAATTAAGATGCTTTGTTTCCAATGAATCATAGCTAATTTCTATCAATCTGTCTTTATTCCCTGTACTAGTGTCCTACTGAGACTTAAATCTAGCTGTCATGCATATCTAATAAAGAGACTTCCCAACTTTCTTTATGGTTTGGGCCATGAAGTGCCCCTGCACTTTAGGAATGAAAATACCTCATGCTGTTCTTACACAAACACTGGCAATGAAAGGCAACTGCAAGAAGGTCAAAATCCTCTTTTTTTGGGGCAGTCAGCATGTCACACGTGGTGTTCACTGTCAGCCAGTGCATTTGTGAATGTAGATCTACCCTGTCTGTATCAAATTCATCTGATTCTACAGCCACTCAGCAAAGGAAGATCACATTCCCTCTCCTCATAGCTTGTACAAGACCCAGATACAGTATTAACTGTTGGAGTGGTAGCTTTGTATTTAAAGTCCAGTTTGACTGTGAAATCTTAAAATCAGTGATAGCTTATATTGGCAGGGAGTTTATACACTGACCTGGTCATTGATAGCTCTCCAAAGCCCACGAAGTTTGCTGAGCTATCAATATCCATATTTTTTTAGCTAATTATAAAATATACTTGGTACAATGCATAAACAAATGAGTTATTTTAAACATGTCAGTGGTCCAAATTCTATGTAAAATACAGGAGTGATGATCTAAGTTAAAGAATAATGTATAGTTTTCTCCACCTTTTAGATTCTTTGGTTCCTAATCTCTCCCAGTTTCATATAATTACATTGGTCCTTTCTACTTGCAGAAGGTTCAGCTACTGAAGAATTGCTAGAAGAAACTGTGTCAGTACATTCTATCTCCTTATTATTTTGGGGAAAACAAGAAGTGAAATTTCCCTGTGGGAATTTCATCTGTAGCATTTTGGTGGAGTCCAAAAATCATTATTCTCCCTTTCGTATAAAATTCTTAGTAGTTCAGTTTCATCAGGAGTATTTCTTTCTTATAAGAGCTTTTAATACTACAGTGATTTAAATTTTTCAGAATCTTAACCTTAGCTTATTCATGACTTGCTTAAAAAAACAAAACTTAGTAGTGGAGGATGTATGTTATCTGGGAATAGCTGGATCTTGTTCAGCAATGACAGAAACATACTCTTTGGAATCACAGTAAGTTGCTATGTCTTTAGGTTCCTTTCTCCCCTGCCAAAGCAAAGATTAAGGTGTGGAGAAAAATAACTGAAGAATTTGAATTGTCAGATCCCGTAATTGTAACTGGGAGGAATAATGTGTTTGCAGACCCTATTTCCTCAAATGAAAGGCTACAGACCTTTGTCTTGCAACCAATTCTTTATAATAATGATGGTGACAACAGCAAAATGTCCCTGCTTATGGCAGGGGGGTTGGAACTAGATGATCTTAAGGTCCTTTCCAGCCCTAACGATTCTATGATTCTAATACTAATACAAAATGCTATTTCTGCTTGACTGGTAAGGAGTAGTGAACATCATTGGCTCTGTAATTTCTTGTGTGGCTGTAAGAACCACAGTCACAAATATAATGACACAAAACAATGTCATTTAAGTGTTAATTATTCAAAGCAAATTCTTATAAGTTTCAATTCATAGCATTGTGTTCCAAAATAAAAGAGTTAATGTCAGCAAAGGAGGGAGTTAAAAAATATAACTTTATATATAAAGAGCATTGCATGTTTGGGAGAGAACACTCACTAAAAATGTTGAGGATGGCAGTATCCAGCAAAGAAACTACTCTGATTTTGCAGTCTGGCCTGTCAAAATGGTTACAGAAGTATAACCACTTCGTTCTGTTTATCAGCTTCAGTAGAAGAGGGCAATAGTAGAGAGAGTAGGCAGCCTTCTGAAACATCAATCCTCTGCAGTCTTTGTCCCTGTGTTTCGAGCTCTGGGTTGCTCTCTGAGCTCTGGTTTGTCTCTGAGATAAATGACTGGCTAAAACTGAAGTTCTTTGGGAGAGGATGTGTGTTTTGTGGTGGGTTTTCTGTGGTGTGGGTTTTGGTATGGTTTGGGTATTTTAGAGGCTGTGAGGGAGGCAATCTTGAGCAGAGCCATGCTGTTTCTAGAAGGTATGAAACAGAGATTGTACGAAACCAGAGATGGTACGAGATTTTGCTAGAAGAATTAAGCATTTTGATTTCTTGAGTGTTCTTTCATATATGGCTTGGGGCCAGAAAGCACTTAAGTTTCTTTTGCGGCTGCTTTGGACTATGTCAGGTCTTGAAAGTGGATTAGAGCCTAAGCAGATTCTCTTACTGTGGTATAGTTTGTCCTGCTGGGAAGGAAGGCTGTGTAATCTAGCTGTACAGGAGGTGAGACAAGGGGGGTGAGGAAAGAAACTGAAGGATTTGGACAAGATAGGAGGCTAGGTAAGAAATGGGGAATCTGATAGGGAGGGGATATTTGGGAGTTGAATTCATAGGAAGAGTTAGAATAGATGCAGAAGGAGCTTCAGAATTACTGGGGCTGAGAGGAGGGCAGGTAGGATCTGATGAGGGCCTGCAGTGAGACAATCTAGGTTAGCTGGGAATGGGGAAGAAAGAATTGATTCCTCTTTCCCTGTTTTTTCAGGGCCTTTCAGATTCTTTTCTCCCCATGTCCATTCTAAGACATTTAAGAAACCTCTGGTGCAAAATACAGCATGATACTGAGGGTCCAGCAAATGAACCTGTGCAGGAAGCAGTTACAGGTGAAGGGGGGCTATAGCTGCTTGGCATCAAGCTCTATTGTGGAGAGACGAGTTGGTGCTATGAGAAAGTTTGCACTCGTTCACATCTTTAGTGTCTTGAAAAGAGCTGAACTCATTTATGTATAATGAAAACTGTAGCCAAATGTCTTACTTCATCCCTCCTATTCTAAGGTCTAGGAAAGAAAGAATTTGAGATACTGAATCATTGGTATTCAGTTCTTATTGACTTGAATTTATACTGGTACAATATTTAAGTTCTGGGCTCCAGCTTCTGTAGTAGTGGTCCTCTGCGAATTGTTACAGCCAGACTGTTTAACAAGTTGGTTATTTTGATGTCTGAAATGTCTTCTATTGGGGAAAAAAAATAGGTAACTTTCAATAGGCAGAAGCTGCAGGATTGTCAGATTCTTACAGAGCACTGAGGAATGCTTACATGAAGTGATCACTGGGAAACTGATCTACTTTATTCTAGCTCAGTGACCTCAAAAAGCTTTAATCGGCTTAGATCTTTAGCTGGTATTTCAGTTAAAGACAGCTTCAGCAAATACTGCTTGGGGGTGGAAGGAAATCAGAATACCCCTCTTGCAAGATACAGGGTAATGTTGTGATTTTGGTTTTATCATAGAAAAATTAGAGACAAAGCAGGAAGATAAGGCAAGATTCTCTTTGAGACACTTATTTTTGGCCAATTCGCTGTGACACTCAAGTCATTTGAAGATCTTGCACTGTAACTTCTCGCTTTCATTTAAGCAAATGGTGCTAACACCATTTGAAATCATCATAAATACCAGTTTCCCACTGTGAAACTAAGCTTTACATTTTTACCTCAAACTGCTCTGTATTGACATTATATTAAAGAGAACCCAGTGTATTTTATTGCGAGTTCAGACATGAATTTCAGAGTTAGATTTTAGTTTGTAGCTTTTGGGTTTTGTTTCTTTATTGGCAAGTGCTGGAGAAACACTGTTTTGTTATTGACAGCGCTTAGATTTATGGTAGAAGAAGAGTGTTCTGCAGTATTGAGGTCAGCTACAGTAACTGTGAAATCAGATGTGGGATTTGCAGCTCAGGAATGCCAGCTCAGATTCATACCACATCTGTATCTCATAGAAACAGGCACATTTTTATCATTTGAAAGCAAATAGAGTGCTATCAGGTGACAGTTGGTAAAACACTGTTTGCAAATCAAGGTGGTTATGCATTTGGCCATAGAAGACTGGAAGAATATGTAATAAAACATCAGCAATAGGAATTGGAGCACCCGCACTGTAAAACCATACCAGAGATGCCTATATGCGCTCCTTTCTATCATTCTGAGATGAAATGAGGTCTTGTTTTCTCTTCTGTGCTTTTTTAAACACAGACTTTTGAATTGAACAGAAAGTTTTAACATTTGAAATGCAAATAGTTTGGTTTAGACCAGTAAAAACACTGGAATGTTTTTCTATACCAACAAGTAGTTCCAATTACTACTGCCTTAAACATAAGCACATACATTAGTGTTCTGTAGGACAGGATGCTGACTGTAGGAAAAAGAGAGTAAGTTTAAGTAGGAAGAATGTCTGGAATTAATTTTAATTTCATGTAAAATCATATGTTTCTTCAAGGTTAGTAAATGTATTTTTATTTTACAATGCTCTTCCATATAACAGTGCTTTTCATTTGGTGTTCCTGTGCTGCAGAGGATGGCCCATTCAGAATCCACTGCATTTTATGCAAGCTAAAATTAATTTTATTAATTATTGCTCTAAACCTTTTGAAATATGTCTGTCATTGATAGAAAGGAAATGCATGCTGGTGGATCCGGTGCTGTATAATTGACTTTTCAATCTGGCATGAGAATACATGCGTTTCAGACAGGATTTTTGTAAAGGTTAATACTAGTTCTGGCAGTATCCAGGATTCTTATCCATGGTCTGGAAATTTACACAAAATCAGTAGGAAGATGGGTTGACACCAAGAATGGTGGAATGGAGCTAGCTGCTCTGCGTTAGCTTTTAATGGTTTAGTTTTCTGCAGTAAATGCATTAATTCAGGAGGATTAAAGAAAATAACATGGAGCTTGGTTTTGAAATATTTGTAGAGCTTCTTAATGACTCTTCATCAGGGCCTGTAATGATAGAGGTGATGGGTTCACACTGAAACAGGGCAAGTTCAGGTTGGATCTAAGGCAGAAGCTCTTCCCTGTGAGGGTGCTGAGGCGCTGGCACAGGGTGCCCAG